>CAJNOI010000944.1:0-22000 GCA_905250115.1 Adineta steineri | reverse complement strand
TTACGTAATGCTGGTATTAAAATTTGGATGTTAACTGGTGATAAACTTGAAACAGCTACATGTATTGCTAAAAGTTCGAAATTAATTGGACGTGATTACGACATATATACATTTAAACAGATAGCAACACGAGAAACTTGTTTACAAGAAATAAATATGTTTAAACGAAAAAATGATGCTTGTTTAATAATATCAGGTGATACATTACAAATATGTTTATCATTTTATGAAAAAGAACTGATGGATATCGCAATTAATTGTCCTGCTGTTGTTGTTTGTCGATGTTCACCAACACAAAAAGCAAATGTTGTTGAATTATTAAAAAAATACGGAAATCATAGAGTTCGAGTTTGTGCAATTGGTGATGGAGGAAATGATGTTAGTATGATTCAAAGTGCACATGTTGGTATTGGAATTGTTGGAAAAGAAGGTAAACAAGCATCATTAGCAGCTGATTTTTCAATTAATCAATTTCAATATTTATCTCGTTTATTACTTGTTCATGGTCGTAATAGTTATAAACGTTCAGCATCTTTATCACAATTTGTTATGCATCGTGGTTTAATTATAAGTGTTATGCAAGCTATATTTTCTACAATATTTTATTTTGCATCTATATCACTTTATCAAGGATTTTTACTTGTTGGTTATGGTACTATTTATACAATGTTTCCTGTTTTTTCACTTGTTTTAGATCAAGATGTACGTCCAGAAATTGCCTTACTTTATCCAGAATTATATAAAGAATTATCTAAAGGAAGAAGTTTATCATTAAAAACATTTTTTCTTTGGGTTCTTATATCTACATATCAAGCTGCTGCAATTATGTATGGTGCCTTAATTATATTTGATGATGATTTTATTCATGTTGTTTCAATTACATTTACAGCATTAATTCTTACAGAATTATTCATGGTTGCTCTAAGAGTATGTATACGTTTCCTTTATAAAAATAGTTATATAAATCTTTATTCAAATTAGATTCATACATGGCATCCATTGATGGTTGTCGGTGAAATATTGAGTTTTGCATGTTATATTCTATCATTGATTATACTTAAATCTCAATTTGATACGGAATTTCTTCGATCATGGGATTTTATCTGGGGTGTTACTGTTATAACATTAATTTCATGTTTACCGCTTTGTATACTCAAATTTCTTCAAATTAAATTTAAACCACCTATTCAACAAAAACTCATGCAATATGCTACTCTCAAATAATAAAATAACTTTGAAATTTGCTTTTATTTTATTTTATTAAAATATATGTTTTTATAATGATACAGTTTATATACTTTTTTTTAAAATCAATAATTTTGAATAAATGATGTTACTTCATTGTACTTATTGATATGCTTTTGTCGGTTAATTATTGTATTAGATTAGTTCTTAGATTTAATTTGAATATATTCTCAGTATTGATATGATCTTTCTTCAAAATACCTTATCTGATGTATGCTTAGACAGAGTCAATCGGATGGAAGCTCTATCAATTTAGAGTCTAGTAGTTCTCGATCTCGGTCTTATTCATATTTTTACTCATTCTCATTTAAACTCAGTATTGATCTTCACCGCTTCCTCAGTCAAGGCTGATATTAATAAGGTAGAAATAGCTATACAGATTTAGAACAAATTAGGAATCAAAAAAATATCATACAAAAAGATATGGAATTTGCTGCAAGAAAATTGTTGAGAGACTAAAATCAGGACCGAGACGACCGAACTTGTCGGTTTCGGTACATTCCTAATTGTTCTATTAGAAAGAGTGTTTTGTCTTCATAATTATCAATACACACATCAAAGTTTACCAAAACAATTTTTTTCCGTTCTCTTCTTCATAAAAGTCAAAAATAGTGAATATTAAAGTATGCATGTAATGAAAACATTCTGAATAAATTATTAAGTATTTTAAGTGTATATCTAAATAGACTTTTATTTAATTGAATAAAAACTTTAGTGTCGAAAATAATAGATTATTATGCAATACATATATATCGATTATTTAAATCTATATATTCTTAATAGTTTGTATAGAAAAATATAGTTAAACAAACTAGGTTTTTTAATCATTAAAAACATGTAGCATGACGATTTGATAGTATCAAAAATCGTTATTTACCTGTACCTATTTTCGTGATTTTAAAAGAGAAAAACAAATCTAGGAAGAACAGAGCAGTCATGCATACGCTATAGACGCTTTCAGGTAGACGTTTATTAAAACCTAAATAGATATTTCATTGTAACCATGTCGTACGTATATCGTTGTTTTTTTATTTTATTATTTGTTCCATATGTAAAAACATGTGCCAATTTTACTGTTCAAAATTGTATTGATATTCCATTTGGATTTCAATCTATATCAACTATGAAATGTATACAACTAGTTCCTACTCAATTTAATATGCTAACCAATTATTCGATACAAAATTATATCGTAAAACAAAGTACGACAAAATGTTATGATATTATTTTATTAGATTCTTCACCAAAAACTCTTATTTCCAACGAATGTACTGATCGATGTTCTGAAAAATATTGTACTCTTTTTAGTAATCAACCAAATACATCGATTATTAATATATTCTATTCAGAATCATCTACATATGGATTAATTAATTCTACAACAAATTATATGCTATCTTATGATTATTTCTTATTCGATGCTTGTCCTTCAGGCGATTCTAAGCCTTTACTTATTATTGTTTATGTACTTGCTGGAGTTATTGGTGTACTGACAATAGGAGTTATTATTAAATATGCACTTAGTTATAGAATGAAAAAAAATCCTGACGCACAGCCATATAATTGGCGTTGGCTTCTAGCTTGGTTTTTATGTCGCGAAAAGTCAGAAAATACACAAAGCAACGTGCCAGAAAACGAAATTAAACCGTATACAATAGAATTTGGTGATCAACCAAATATACATACTACTCAATTGGACTTATCAAGTAATTCTGGTATATCAACTCAACAAGCTATGATGTCTAGTAATAGTCCATATAATAGTCGCCAACGACAAAATCATAGACAAGGTCATAGTAGTGGAAACAATTCTGATCCACGTTCTTTTGGTGTGTCATCTCAATCTAATGGTACAGTTATAGATGTATCATCGGGTGGAGTATATTATCCTGAAGATTCAGATGTTCAAAGTAATATTTCATCGGAAGTAGTCGAAGATCATCCCCAAGAATTATCAGTTTCATCTATAGTTGAGAGACTATCATCTAAAGCTAGTAATGCTTTATCTTCCTTACGTGGATATGTATCACTAGAATATCCAATCATTAGACTTTAGAAAATTTGGTGTTTTATAAAATAACAATAAATATTATATTACAAAATTCTGCATATTTTATATTGTTAAGTAAAATAAATATAAGATTAGATAGTGATATATACTTTATTCTTTTATATGGTGAAACTTTTGGATATTCTTACTTCTACTATCAAAGCAACAGAAACTTCATCTGTGATTCTAAACAAATCAGTACTAAACTTAAATAACGTAGAATGTAATTGTAATTTTTTTCAACATTTATTTATAACACACGAAAAATATCTTTAATATTAGAAAAAAAGTTTCTATGATTTTCCTATTTTACGTATTCAATTAAATTCAATAGCTAAAATAAATATCGAAGAATCTGACATCTTCTTTTTACAATATTTATCTAATAATAATTCTATTGTTAGTTTATCAATTGCATTCAGTGAAATTGAACTGTTGATTTGATCGAATTTTCTATATCATATGATAATATTTGTAGTATGGGATTAATAACAATTTTTGTTTATCTTACAACAAAACAATCACTCTATGGGTTCACGATTGGTTAGAGGTTAAAAAAACAACTGTTCTAAAACTAACATTAAGGTCAAGTTATTAGGACTGACACAGACAATGCGACCGACTGAGAAATTCGGACTCGGTACATCTCTAAATATATTCACATGACTAACTTCTCTGTAGCAACTGGTTCTTTTTCTATTCAATAAATATAAAAATGTACTATTGAATACTTTGCAGTATAATCTCATTTACTTAACTCACCTTGAAAAATACAATAAAGAAAAAGAAAATGAAATTTTTCATCGATGTCATATATTATCAACGTCAAAAGTAATCAAACTTGAATTCTACCCAATCACTGCTACATGTTAATCACTCTTTGGAATATATATGTACATCAAATTCGATAGAAAAAAAATTATGGTTTCATTTACGAATAAAAAAAAACTTTTTCTCGTTGTTAAAGCAACAGTTTTATAATTATATAGAGCATTCTTATATATATATATATATTCATCATCTATACACAAAGAATTATTCATACTATCATCAATTGACTTCATATTTTTCGTCGTTTTCTTATCAAAAAATCAACATCTACATAACAAAAAAACGAACTCTTACTTTATGTTGATTTCATCAGTGTAATACAACAGACAATTTAATATGGTAAAAATTAAAAAGATTGAATGTAATTAATTATTTTCTTTATATATTTTTAGCCATCAAAAAAAGATAAAGAACATGCACCGAAGAAGCCGGCGAAAACGGATAGACAAAAAAAAGCGGAAGCTGAAATGATGAGGACACTTATTACTGAATATGTAAGAAGTAAAACTAAAAGATTTGAAATTTACCTTATTCTTATTTTTATATAGAATGGTGTACTAACATCAGAAGAATTAAAAGGTAAATATTTTATTATTCAATTTGATCAAATAGGGAATAGTAGAGATGTTTTTTGTTTAATAGAATCTAAGTAACATGACTCATGTTTTATTTCTCTGACTATAGTAATGACATAGTAGTTATCTTTTATTGTTCTTGTTGTTTATTCGTACGAATAAAATCATTCATAATTACAAATTTCTATTACTAGTCTAAAATCTATCTTGTAAATAGAAGTAAAATATTGATTTTCTTTTATAGGAATGAAAGAAGTATTTGATACTTATGATACTCAAAGTACAGGTATTATTAAAGTTAGTTTACTTGGTAAAATATTTCGTGGTCTTGGTTGTAATCCACTTGAAAGTGATATTCAACGAATAATGAAAGAAATTGATCCACACAGTAAAAGAAAAACATTTGATAAGCAAAATAAATTTATATAACTATTTCTTTTTAAGATAAAGATCAATTAAAATTTCCTGAATATGTAACTGCATTTTTAAGTGTTCCATCATCTGTTACTGATCGAGAAATTCTACCAGCATTTCAAGTATTCGATACAGACAAATGTGGATTATTAGACGCTGATGAAATGCTTAAATATTTAGTAAATATCGGTGAACCACTCAGTGAAGTCGAAGCAAAAGCATTCAAAGATAATCTTAAAATTAATGACCAAGGTTTATTTAATTATAATGGTAATTCGAAAACGTATCTTCTCTTTTATATATGTATTTTATTTTTTAGAATTTTTCCTCAAATTTACTCAACCACCCAAGACTAAAACAAAGAAAAAAGGAAAGAAAAAGAAGAAGAAATCTAAATAAAACCAAATATGAAATTTTTTATTTTTTGTTTAATAATATAAATACACCTTGCCGAAAAAATACAAAATACCAAAAAGAGAAAAGACTATCGTCATCCGTATAAGACAAAATAATAATAATAATAAAAAAAAACAAATAACATAGCTATCTATTAAGGAGATAAAATAAGGAAAAAAATTTTTTTTAGTTGCAACCAATAGCTTCACGCATTATTGTACGATATTGATCTTGAGTTATATTGAATTCGCCGCCATTACCACCACCTGGTAAATAAATTTCAGCTGCTAATTGTCGATCTTGAGCAAGAGACTAGAACGACAAAAAAATGATTATCTAATAAATAAAAACATTTTAATGAAATACAAACTTTTGAAAATTGTGGATTAGAAAATGTTTTCATTGATGTTTGAATTGTCGAGCCTGGAAGAACATTACTTTGACATTGATTCAGACGATTATTAAGCTTAAAAATAATAGTAAAATATGTACATATATTAAAAGAAAGAAAATTTTATTTTACATTAAATGCTGTTTGATCAACTAATTTCATTTTTGAACGCATAATTTCTTGTTTAGCAGCTACATTGTCACCAGTTATTTTATAACTAGCAATTGATGAAAAAAGATCCTAAAAAAATATAAACTCGAATTAGTATAACATCTTTTTGTTGAGAAAAAAAATTATTCTTAGATGAAATTTGAAATACGTACATTTAGAAGTAATGTTGAACTTTTATAAATATCAGCTATTTCATTTGTATTTGCAGCTGTTATTGGTGTTTCAAGTTTAGCTAAATCAGCTGATGTTCGACTCATTTTTATATGCCATAATTCATCCTTTAAATGACGAACAGTATTACGAAGTGCGGTTACCTATAATATCGACATAGTTTTATTTAATAAGAAAATTTTGGTAATAAATACTTCTTGTTCACTAGCTGGTGATGTTACATTTCCTTCACTAGTAGTCGATGCTGATGATAATTGACGTTGTGGAGAAGTTCGTTCATCAACTGTTGGACCTAAAATTAATTTTTAATTAATAAAATTGAAGTAAAAGTTATTTTATTTACTTAGTAATCCAGATGTTCTTGATGGTCGACCCATTTTATTTTGCATTAAATCATCGACAAGTTTATTTTTTGTTAATTGTTTCAATCGTTCTTTTAATTCACTTTTTTCTCGTTCAAGTTGTTCATTATCATTTTGTAAAACTGCCATTGCTTCTTCACATTGTCTATAGAAAAAACAGTCGTATTTATTTTATAACTCATTTTTAAATTTACTTGATCTTTTTTTGTCCATCAACTCTTGATTCTTCTAATGTCTGTTTATATTTACTATCTTTTTCTTCTAATTCTTTTTGTAAATTTTCAATTTTCTTCTCATTTAATGATAAACGAATATTTAATTCACTTAATTCATCATGTTTTAATTTAAGCATTTTTTTAATATCTAGTAATTCTTCTTCTTTTAATTCAAGTCGACCACGAATTGAATCCGATTCACTCATCGATGTTTTAAGTTGTTCAGCAATTAAATATACTGTTTGTTTTAAATTTTGTTCATTTGATGTTGAATCATATACACCTGTTTCTAATGAACTACTTATGGTTGTTAAAGTTGAAATAATCTCATTCATTGAATCTCTAGAAGAAAAAAAATTATAAATAAATAAATTTTTATAAAAAAAAGATTAGTTAAATACCGAAGACTTTCATATGGACCACTATCTTCTTTTTTATAGACTTTATCACATGCTTGATAAGCAATACTTTCAATCTCTTGTGGACTTATTCGTTCATTAGCATCTAAATTTTAATAATGATAGATTTTGTTGAATATGAAATGAATAATTTACCAGAAAGCATAAGCATTTGCGTTGTTAAACCTGAACATATTTCATGAAATGTTTTTGCTAAACGATCTAAATTACGAATAGATAATTCAACTGAAGAGATTGTATTTGAATCGAGCATTAATGAACGATTTGTATTATCTTCTTGTGGTACAAGACGATTTATCTGTAAGATACACAAAAACAAAATGTTTAATAGAAAAATGAATGATTTTTCTTAATGTATTACTTTGCCGGCTTGAGCTCGCATTTGTTCATTGCTTTCAATAAGACGTCTGACAAGGATAGAAAATGGACTTTGATCACTACCAGGCTAAATTATATAAAAATAAAAAAAGTCGTTTAAATAAAAAGTTTTTTTTCGGTGCTAGGACAGAACGTCACATGGACAGTGTATGTACGTGGGATGTGGATATTCGATGTATCCTCACACACATTTTCGCCTGCGGCGTTCTGTTCGGTCACCTTTTTTTTCTAATATCAAAAATGTAAAATAAGCAAATAAATAATATCGTAGTCAATACTTTTCTATCTTTCACCTAACTTATAAAAAATATTTTACCTCGTCATATTCCTATGTTAATAATATAGATATTCTTATTTAAAATATCTCTTTAATCTTCTTACCTTTTGTACAAGTTGTATACGTCGAATATCAGTTTGAAGTGCATCACTACTTAATAATACAACCGATGCCAAATCTCTCATATAAGTTGACATTGGAAATTTCTCTTGGCTTAGATGACTTTTATAGATATGCTTCAAAATAAAAACAATGAAATTAATTCAATTTGTTTTGAAAAAGTTTGATAAATACTTCAAAAAATGATATTGTTTTATCTAATGCATTTAATGATAAAGAATCATGTAATTGATCTTTTTGTAATAGATCAATAAGAAAATCTAGAGATTTTTCATGTGTTAATAAATCATGATAAGTTGTAGCCAAATGACGAAGACTATCTGGATTACATGTTTCCATTGCTCTAAAATTTATTAAAAAAAAATAAATTGAATTTCTCCGGAACAATAATTTAAGCCTCCATCTTATCTTACAAAGCATGAAATTCTTCGCTTCTTTTTAATAACGAACATTAAAAGATTAAAAAGCTAAGTATCGTTCGTTACTCTTAATTTATCTATATTGATTTAGACATAGCAATTCGCATGCACAGTCGTCAGGGACGTAGCTAGGTCTCCAAAACTTCAGTACTTTAAGTTCTAAAATCAGGGGGGGGGGCGCAATATCCTTTTTGCCAAAATCTAACACCAAAAAACACGTAAAAACCCTTGTTTTTGATTTTATTGATAAACAAAGATTTTCCAAAGCAGGGGGCGTCGCATCCCATGCGCCTCCTAGTCGCTACGCCCCTGTCAGTCTTAGAAAAACTGAACTGGGCTTTCACCCTCACTCCTCATATAAGTATATTCTCTTTTAAAATTTCTCTCAATCCTTCAAAGTTATTAAAATTAAACATACTTAACAAATTTTTTAAGAATCATACGAAATATTGATAATGATTGCGAAAGTTTACAAGCAAAACTCCATTGTTCAGCACGATGTGATTTCGCAACATCATCGAAGTTTAATTCATCAATTCTTTCGAATTTTTTATGTATTTCATTTATTAATAAATCACATTTTGATATTAAACGATGAATAAGTACAAGAGCAAGAATACAATCATGATCAGCACCACGTTTAAGAAATTGTTCAGGTAAAAATAATGTTAAAAGATGAACATGTTTTGTTAAATTATTTGCCTCAAGTTTATTTATTTCACTTTCAATTACTTCACTATAAGATTTAGCTTCAACAATTTTAGCTTTAAAGTCGCTTGATTGTGCAGAACCAGCAAGTTTTAATTGTTCATCATATTTTTCAATTTGTTTTTTACTTTGTTCATTTTGAAACTATAGAAAAAGAAGAAGATGTTTTGCTTTTTTTCATTCTATGTATGAAATGATTAATTAGATAAACATACTTGCATATTTTTAACTGATTCACGAAATTTTAATATTGTTCGTTCATGATCACCAATAGTAAATTGTAATTGTTCAGCTTGTCGTTCTTTCTAAAAAAAAGAAAATTTTTCAGATTGAAAATGAAAAATAGAAGATATCAAACCTCTCGAATTTGATTTTGTAATAAATCAATAGTTTCACGAAGTTCATTTTCAACTTCTTTAGCATTTTCTTCCATTTCTAATTTCGAAAAAAAAAGTAGATCATATGAAAAAAATTAGTTGATTTAGTTTTATTTACCTTTATCCATTTCACAGAGTGATTCCTTATTAAATTAAGATACATAGATATATATGTAAAGAATAAAAATAAATAAACTTACAAGATTATCAACACTTTCTTGTAATTCTCGTACTTGATCTTCAAGTGAAAGATTTTTATTTGTTAATATATCCACCATTTGTTGAGCACCAAGACATGTATCAACCTAAAAACAGAAAAATTCCCTTAATTATTTATGCACATTAACTCGCTAATGAAAATATATTAGCCTTCATCAGTAACATGTCGAAATCTTTAGATTTATATTATTCGAATGTGAATATGTATTGTATTCTTAAAATATTTTTTATTCTTCATATAAGGTGTGGGTGTGCGAAAATCTTGATACAGTTGATAGATACTAATAAAATCCCAGTAAATAAATTTCAAAAAAATAAGTCCCAGAAGCCCGTCAAGTTTAGACCAAAAAATAATCATATGACATACTTCATCCTTTGAACTATATTCTTGACTTTTGAAATATAAACAAGCAAAATAAATCCTATCTTCTTAATAATTTAAACTCAACGAACAAAATAATATTTCTAACAAAAATCTAATATCTGTTTAACCTGTTCTTTTAGATCAGCAATTGTTGCTTGCATAGTTGTTATATCAGTTTTAGCATTTTCATTTTCTTTTGTTAATATTTTCACTTTATGTTCTAATGCTTCACATTGTTTTTTCAATGTATCATTTTCTGATTGTTTAGTTAATGATAAATCACGTAATCTAAATAAAATCATATAATAAATAAGTAAAATACAAAGGGTAAACAATCTACTTAATTAATGCTTGTTCCATTTTAATGGTTCGTTCATCATCGATCTTTTGTTGTATACCATTTGCTACTTGATCCTTTCCATTTAATTGTATTTCACCTTTAATAACATCTAATTCTAATTGTACTTCTTCAAGTTTATCTTTCATTGTTGTGTGTTCCTCTGTAACAGTTTCAAGCTAGAAAAAAAGAACAAATAAATAATTGTGATATAGAAAATAAGAATTCAATACTTTTTCTTCAGCCATTTCAAGATCAAGTGCAAGTGATTCAATTCGTACTTCCGTATCAGCCATTTCATCACGATATGCAGCAAATTTTTCACGAGTATCTTTTAATTCATTTTCTTGTTGTTGTAATTTATCATTTAATTCTTTCATACGCTCTTGTGCTTCGCGTTTATAAGTTTGTAACTAAAAAATAAATTTCATTAAACTAATGAAGAAATATTATTAAATAGGATATAATTACTTGATCAAGTTGAAGTTTTGTACGTTCAAGTTCTTTAAGTTTTTCAAGATCATCACGACGTTTTTTTATTAATGTTTGAATTTGTTCCTCTTGATCAGTTATTTTACTTTTAAGACTTATAATCACTTGTTGAGAATCAGATGAGTCAGATGTTGCATTAACCGATGTTCGTCGGGTGTTAGTTAGTTCAGCTGAAGATGGTGCTGGAGGTGGTGGTGGTAGCTGAAATAATATTTTTCATATAAATAGAATGGTTTAATAAATTCAAAATATTTCATTATACCATCGATGTTGAAGATTTTGGTTTAACATCTTCTTTAGGTGGTGATATTCTCTCTGTTACTCCTGCAGTTGAAATATCAGTAGATGATTGAGCTGTTCGAGTGAGACCTTAAAACCAACGGAATCATTATTTATATATATTAATCAAAAAAGAAGTCAAAATTGAACCGTCACCATTGATTATATGTCATTAATATAGATGTAAGAATTGATACAAATGAAAAATTATATTGAGAAGGAAATAGTAGAATATTCCGTTAGAAATTTTCACGGAGTTCTTTTTGAACAACTCTAATATTTCCTTCTTCAATTATAGTCCTTTTTAACCAATTGACCGAAAGTTAAAAGCAAAAAATACCTGTTTGGTCTGTATCATCATGAAGTCCTAATTTATATAATAAGATAATCGATTTTTTTTTCTATCTGTATATTTATATTCATAGTAAGAAATCTTTTATATTACCTGGAGGTTTAGGTGCTCCACTGGGCGTTGGTGCTCGAAGTCCACTTTGTTTAGATGGCAAACCCGTGGATTTTGGAACTGCAGAATTTGATGGTACTGGAATACTTCCCGTACTACTGCCTTGAGACTTTATTGAATGATTTGATGCTGATCGAGCTAGATCAGGTTGTAAATCATTAAGTACAGATTCAATTTGTCCAGCTCGGACATAAAGGCCATGATTATCATTACATGTAAAATATCGTACATTTGTTCCATCTAGAAGAATATACATATGAAAAATAAAAATAAATACGTTTATTACCTTTCTTTTGTACAGTGCCATTGTTTTTACCTTTTGGTTCATCAAGAATAATGCCAATCCATTCACCTGTAAATGATATAAATAGAGATTTATAGAATAAAAGTTTAATTACCATCAGCGAATTCTGTTTTGCCAACAAAGGCAATGGTTCCTATGCCTTTTCCGGCAATAGATACTCGTTGATCGAGACGAAATAATGTTGTAGAAGCCATTCTTTAAGAATAAAGGCAGATAAATGATGAATGATATCAATCGAATATCAATCAGTACGAATAATAATTGATACATATACCAACCAACCAAATACTATACAGCTGCCACTATGTCTCAAATTTCAACTAAAATTTGAAATTATAATAAATCATAAATCTCACATGAATTCAATTATTTTCATTAATAAGAATTACATTCAAATATTAGCGCTTTCATATAGATCTAGCTGATAGAGGGCATTACTAATCATAAGCAAAGAAACTTTCATAGTTCGTTCTTTTACGCAAAGAAAAATTATCATAATAATAGCGGTACAGAATCTAAAATAATCATATGAATCATTCAATTTTGTCATTAGAATAAGATGATGATGATTGAGTTTTAATGAATATAAACTCTATTTATGTTTTTGTGAAGATATGCTATATACATCAAATAAATATATAAGAATTGTGATAACAAATAAAAGAATATTATATTTTTGTAACATGGTCGTTGTTACAATATAGGATAAGAGAATAACAATAAAATAATATGATTCATCAAGTTAAACTTCTATTTTTTGTTTCATATATTTTGTTTAATCAATATTCAATAGAAGCTACAATATTTAGCTGTAATACTTTTGCATCATGTGGTTGTTCACGATATAATGTTGATATTAATGCACGAATAATTGGTGGTGAACCAGCTGTCAATCATAGTTGGGGTTGGGCTGTTTCATTACGTGTTTTGAATGAAAGTCATTTTTGTGGTGGAACAATACTTTCTTCAGAATATATACTAACAGCAGCACATTGTGTTGATGATCCTGAAATCATGAATTATGAATTTAAAGTTGCTGTTGGTACAGATACATTATCCGATAATAATGGACAGAGAATTTTTGTATCAAACATTTTTATACATCCACATTGGGCGTCTAGAACTAAAGAGAATGATATTGCTATACTTAAATTGAAAAATCCTATTATGTTTAGTGATCGTAATATTGCTAAAATATGTTTTCCATCTATAAATGACTTATCAATAGCAATCGAATATCCTCTAGTTAAAACATCACTTGTAGCTATTGGTTGGGGATATACAACATCAAATGGTGAACTACTATCTGATAATTTGAAACAAGTAACAGTTCAAAGTATTGCACATCAAGAAACAAAATGTGCTAATTCAATTAATAATATCAGTATACAATTTTGTGCAGCTGTTACTGACGGAAACAAAGGTTGCTATTATTATTGTCGATAAACAATTAATAGAAATATTTTTTTATAGATACTTGTGAAGGTGATTCAGGTGGACCATTAATGTATTATTCAGAATTATATCAACAATGGATGATAGTAGGCATTACATCGTATGGTCATGGATGTGGAGTTAGTATTTATGCAGGTATTTATACTCGAGTTAGTATGTATATTGATTGGATTAAATCAATTACTGGTCCAGATGGTATCATTATAGTCGGAAAAAATAATGCATATGTGAATATTATATCCAATAGATTATTTATTGGGGTATTTTTATTTCTGATTTTAACATATTATTGTACATACAATTGTAATCAAATATAATTGAGTTCCATCTAGCCATATAAAATTATCATATCTCAAAAGCAATGCTATCATTATTATAATTTTATCAATTGAATAGTTTCATTCTTTTATCATAAATCTTGTGAAGTCTTTCAATCGAATTCAAAATAGATGATTTTCTTTATATAAAAAAATCGATTTGTTAACATTTTTTAAATGATGACTAAAGAACAGGTACGAATAATGTTGTGATTGCTATAAAAAAAAGTAAAACTAATTGGAATTCGTCGACTATCATAAGATATAATTATTTTACATGACTATAATCTTATTTGTTGCTATTTGGGTGTGTGTTAGAATCTCCGATATGTCGCAAAATGATTTATTTGCAACGAATTACATAAATAATTAAAAACTGTATTGATTTAAAGTCTCAAGGTATGATAACAAACGTTACTAGTATTATCTAGATTGATAAGCGCAAGTCGTTTTTCTCCGAAAAAAACTCAGAAGAATGATAGGAATATAATGATCAAATCTATCCAATTACAAGGATTTTTGATGAGAGCCAAGAAATTTGGATACTATATTTGTAATTTTATGCTTTATTGACTTCCAATACTATTTCTTTATCTTTCTGACCATTTACAGAAAATATGAAATGAATTGACTATACATAAATATACAAATATAGTTCTTCAATTGTTTTTAAATTTGATGTGATATTCAATTTAAAATATTTAAGCTTAATTATCAAAAATCATCAATAAAATTATATTTAATCTTTTCTAATAATATACAGATTTAAATTATTTTCGTTTCGATATCATGTCTAGTAAAAGAAATAATGTAATTTTCAACATACAAATTCACATCAAGCAACCTTTTACTGTTGCCATGATAAAAATTCTTTGATATCTTTATCATATATGAGTATTATTTTGTGTAGGATACGATAAGAATAGACGTCATATTCTTGAATGACTAACGAAAACAATAACTATGACGGTATATATTTTTTTTTATAATGCAGACGTTTCTTAGGCGACATTCCTTATCTTGAGATCTATATAAATTCAATGAAAACCTTTGTTAAATCACACATCAACATGCTTTATCTGTCTGAGCTCGTATTGTTCACTACATGTATACTTCTAACACAATATTCAGTACAAGGAACGATATATTCATGTAATACAACAGCTCCATGTGGTTGTTCACAAAACGAAGTTAATATTAATTCTCGAATTGTTGGTGGTGAAATTGCTGCTAGTCATAGTTGGGCCTGGGCAGTTTCATTACGTGTATCAAGCATTGGACATTTTTGTGGAGGCACAATTATTTCTCCACATTATATACTAACTGCAGCACATTGTCTAGAACGTATTAGTTTATCACGTATAGACGTAACAGCTGCAGTTGGTACAGATACTCTCTATGATACTGAAGGACAAAGAGTTCTAGCATCAAAAATCTATATGCATCCAAGATGGAATACAGTTACGAAAGAAAATGATATTGCTATTCTCAAATTAAAAAAGGCAATATCTTTTGGGGGCAGGAATATTGCTAAACTTTGTCTTCCAGCTATAAGCGGTTTTGATGCAACAAGTTTTCCATCACCAAATACAAACCTTGTAGCAATTGGATGGGGCTCAATGGAATCAGACGGTCCTACATCAGACGTCCTTAGACAAGTAACTGTTCAATCTGTTAGCGATCAAGTACAAAAATGTAGTAATTCAATTAATAATGTCGATTTACAATTTTGTGCTGCCGTTGATGGTGGCGGAAAAGGTTAATATTCATTGTTATTATCTAAAAACTTATAATAATAGTATTTTATTCATAGATACCTGTCAAGGAGATTCAGGTGGTCCATTAATGTATTATTCATCAGTATATCAACAATGGATGATAGCCGGTATAACATCTTACGGTCAGGGGTGTGGTTTGAGTAATTATGCAGGTATTTATACTCGAGCCAGTGTATATATCAGTTGGATTAAACAAATTGTTGGTAAAGATGGCGTGGTTATTGCTGGAGAAAATAGCGCTAATATTGGTAGCATGTCCAGTATATTTTCTATGATGATGCTTGCATTTTTATTTTTAATACGTTCTTTTTCATAAATAAAAAATTTATGCCTATCAATATATATCATTTCCAATATGATTCATACTAATGAAGCTTCGAAAGACACATTACTATGACATATTTTAACATCAGTATAATTCTTCTCTCAACTTTAATATTGATATTTTAATGCTTGAATTCACTGAAAAAACACTTCAAATTCTATTACATTACTCATTATTGATTTCATTTCAATCGATATTATTGCTGACAACTATCTTGATTTAATTAAAATATCATATAGAATAAAAATATTTTTATTTAAAGAATTAAAAATTAGAGAATAATATTATTTGTTACAATTTATACGATAGACACTCGACTATGTTTTAAATTAAAAAGAACAAGAAGACACCATGGTAAAGGTGCTTCATAACTGTTAACTTCCATAGAACTTTTTGCTCCACTTCTTTCATTATAAATACGTAATGTTTGTCGTTCACAATTGATTGTTATTTCTACAATATCATTTTCATTGACTTGAGACCATCCTGGTTGAGGATCTCGACCATTTATTACAATATAACCATGTACGAACCATCCATGTACAGAAGGTGTATTATAATATACTTGACCTGCTACTGTTTTACTATACGAACAAATACCCATGAAAACATTAGTAGTGCCTTCTTCTAATTTTAAACGAATTCTATGAATACCATTCGAATAAGTCTGTGTACCAAATACACATTGATAAACATCATGACTAATCTTTTCACATCTGTGATCATCATCACTCAATTGTACATCAGAAGTATTCGTTGTCCAAAAGCGTAGCGCTTGATCCGATTGTCGTCCTTTAGATGATGTTTCTGGTTGCCACATAGTAGGAGAACCAATAGCGGTACTTCCTGTAATAGCACTTCTATCACGATCAATAAATCGTTCATCAATTTTTAATAAATAAAGTAAATCGAAAAATGCTTGTTCAGAACCCGCTAGTGGACGAATAGCACGTCTTACACTTGGATCGGTCCAAGTACGAAGTTGATTTAAAAGGCATTTAAATAACTAGAAAACAAATGAAGACAATATATATTCTTCAAAGATTATAAGAAAAAAAACAAAATTTGTACTCACAACTGGATCATAATCGAGAAATATGCATCCACTTGTATCCTTTGACAATTTATGATCCATTCTGCCTGAAAACATCGCAGCTAGTAAGGATCCTTCAGCAGCAGTCAATGTACTTCTTGTGGTACTTATTCTTTCACCACCAACATTTAAATGAACAATACTACTTGCTGTCGCTACTAATCTTTCCATTGCTGCTTGTTCTTCATCCCATTGTCGTCGTTCTTCCCTTAATTTTTCATATTTTATTTGATAGCGTCTATCATTTTCTGCTTTTTGTCGATCAAGTTCAGCAACAGCTTCATCAAATGCTAATTTCGCTACATCAGTTCGATTATGTAGCTGTACCATAAGATTTTTAAGTTTTGAATTTGACGACTCCATATGTGCAAATGAAAAGAATCAATAATGGTTAGTAACCAAACAGCATCTCTCTCTTTCTTTCTCTTTTTTTTTTTTTTGTTTACCAAACAAGCACAAAACAGTTTTTAAACGTAAGAAAACACCGCCAGGTGAGAAGAACAAAAGAAGTCACTTAAATCATAACTATGTCAGTCATACACACCTACGAAAAATTCTTGTATTTCCATTTTGAAACTGATAGAAAATAAAAATTAGTTTTTTTATATAACAATCAGTAATTAATGATAAAATCGCTAAGAGGAATATTATTTGAAAAGTTTTATTCATTTTTTTTAATATTTGACTAGACATAAAAATAAAAAAAAAAGTATTATGCTAAACTACAATTTTGTTTTATTCTTTTGACTATATTCATAATCATTTTTATGTCTTGTTTAAATTGAATCATTAGTTTTTGAATATTTGTACAATTTTGTTGACTGAATTGTTTAAGTAATTGAATTGAATTTGTTAAAGTTTCACATAATTGTGTTGTTAGATGAATTAATGGTGTTTGTATTTGATGTAAATGTTCATGAAGTGTTTCAAGAACAAACACAAGTTTATGTCCTGCAACGACTAATGCTTTACCTTCAGTTATAAACGATGAAGTTGTATATTCACTATCTAATAAATATGAATAACGTCGTATAATTAAATCAATTTGTTGATTTATATGTCGATAATAACATTTAATTAATGGATCTACTGGATGATTCAGTTTATTATTTGACGATGATTCTGTTAAAAAATTTGATAAAGGTATTTTAGAATTTTCAATATGTGACCGTTGATTTTTATTTGATAAATTTCCGTTGATTTGTGTTTTTGATAATGTACTCAGTTTTTCATCAATTGGTTTAAGATGAAGTTTTTTAAAAACATCATTTGATATTGTCGAATTATTCTTTGGTGAATTTTCTTTCAATCGTAAATCAATAATTAATTTTATTAATTGTATTATTTTTGTTGATGATTGTATTATTCGTTTTTTCTTATGTTCTAAGTCATAAAGAAATGTTTCTTTTATTAATTTATATGTATATCGATCTAATAAACAACCATAATTTTGTAGAAATAAATAACATTCAGTTATAAATGAATTAAGAATTGTATTATTATTTGTTTTAGATATAAGTTGCCGATATTTATCAATAATTAATGAATGAATTGATAGTTTTCGAAAAGAATTTTCTAATTGATTAAGATCAACTAAAAGTAATCAAAAAACAATTTATTAAATGAATTTTAATATTTATTTTAAATTATTACGTAAAGATAACGATTGATCGTTATTAATCGATGCAAAAAATTCAACCGATGATGATGAAGATAAATGAGGATCATTTGCTGAATAAATACCGGATGATCTTGATGAAGAATCAGGTGATGAATCAAATGATTTTATATTACAAATAAAGTCTAGAAATAATATCTTTTCTCGAATTTTCTATTAAATTAAACTTACCTGATTTTTCTCGATTATCATAATTACGATTTAATGATGATTCTGATGGTGCTTTATCATAACTATTCGATAAACTATCATACATCTAATAGATTTTGAAAAAATATTTTATTTCGATTTTTTTTGAAAAAATATTCTATATTTACTGATATTGTAGATAGACGAGAACAACAGTTTACAAAATCATTCGATGGTATTGACGAAGATGTTGTATTTTGAATAAGTTTTAAACGATTTTCAGGACATAAACCACATTTATTTTTATGTTTACATAACCACCAACCATCAAATCCTTTCGGATTTTCAATAAGTACAGTTAATATATCACCTTTACGAAATTCAAGTTCATCATCATCATCAACATCATTATTATAGAGTGCTACAGCTAATTGCATATTCTAGAATAAATAATACATGAACATTTTTTTTGTATATTAATAAAATATATATATATATTCACTTTCTTATTCTGATTGACATATGTCTTTCGTTTAATAGAATGAAAAAATCTCCTGATTAGGTAATATTATAACAATA
This sequence comes from Adineta steineri, assembly GCA_905250115.1. Taxonomy (NCBI): domain Eukaryota; kingdom Metazoa; phylum Rotifera; class Eurotatoria; order Adinetida; family Adinetidae; genus Adineta; species Adineta steineri. The sequence goes on along the minus strand of CAJNOI010000944.1, from coordinate 2,669 downwards.
AAATTGAAGATTTTATGTAAATCAAAAAAAGAATAATATAGAAGTTATATAGTACAATGAAAGTTTTATAATATCCTACATATATTTTTCGATTTACATAAAATCTTAAATTTTATTTTATTAAGAATACTCTCTATTACGATATTTAGTTTAATATAATTTCGATTTTATCTCATATTAGAAAAATAAAAATAAAACTTTTACTATTATCCTATTTAATTATAACAATTAAATATACATATACACACCGTAAAGTCAATGTTATTAGTAGAGCAAGGAGCGAGAAAAAGGCTCTAACATTTTCTCTTTTTTTATCAACCTCGATTCTGTTCTGCCATTATTTGGTGTCCTCTGTGCATAAAGGGCAACTTGTATGTACTTATATTATGTGGAACAGTTTAAACATTACCTTAAAAAAAAAAGAAATAGAAAGTGACGAATTATAAAAGAGCATTGATTCAATTGACCCTATCAATATGCAATATATATATATATAAGCTGAAATTTAGTTTTATTCACACATGTCATCAGTAACCATTTATAATAATCTCAGCTCCGCCCTTAATAACAACTGACCTTCTTTTGATCCTGTCGTTGATGAATAATGATGCAATATATATATTCTTGTTTCTCTTTACGAATAAGAGACAATAATGAATGAATAAGCAATACAATGAATAGGACAGACGAATTTATTAAATAAATATAGATAGAAGAGAATGAAATTTTTTCAACTTAATCTGTCTCCAAATAGATCAATTGACAACGACAAAATAATGTTCGTTAAGATTACTAGTAAAACATGTACATCATGATTGCATAACAAGCATTTCAATTTCATTAGAACAAGTTAATCAATAGAATAAAAAAAGAAAGAAAAGCCTATATGAAAGATGTACAACACGTATTGAGTTCAAAGGTTTCAAACATCTAAAATAGAGAAGAATCAAGATAAAAGCTAAAAAAAACAACAAGACATATCTGTATTGTTTCGTTTGAAAGACAATTAATATAAATTCTTACTACACACTATTTATTCATTAGACTGACTATACAACATTCTTGCCTTGTAAAACAATGTTTGTATGATGATTACTATTATTATCTACGTGCAATGTCAAGTGTTGATTGTGATATGACCTTCAATCGATTAGTAATATTGATTGAAGAAAAGGATAGATAGTTTAGTTAGATCATAATTGATATTGATGAGTCAGAGAGAATTGATTTTCTATTCTGAAATTTAATTTAATTCTGTAGATGAGATAATAACGATCAAAAAAAGAAGAGCCCTGAAGTGAAAATTATTATCTTAATAGAAAACTTTATTCACATTAAAATTAAGCACTCTTTTTTTTTTGTTAATATAACTTCATATGATAATTAGCATTATACAAAGGAAAGGTGTGTAAACAGAAAATTAGAGCTTAACCGTTATGCTTATAAAAGTATATAAGCGTTTCAAATGCCTAACCACTTATATTGAATTTATCATTACAATGCCTCTTAATAGATAATTCAAAAAAAAATCGTTTACCTTGAATATATTTAGAGTGTATTGGTTGAATATATTTTTTTCGTGTATCCTACATTGAAATTGATCATACGAAAAAAAGGAGATCAATATAATAACATATGCTATGATTGATGTTGGTTATGTACATATAATATAATCATTTTGCTTTACAAATAAAGTCTGGACAAATATTATGAGACTGATTCAATAGGACTATACGATTGTAATTATGTGAATATTCGAATGACAGACTATCTAACGAATTTTATTATTGAAAAAAATACAAAATTAGGATTGGTCTATTTTTTTTGTGCATTTATATTTTCCAAAAGACTTGAAAACTTCATATTAGTCTCATGTGATTATTTTATACATTATTGATTAATTTATACGCTTTTTCGATAACATCTATGTCGAAAGAAATAAGATAGAAGGTCACAAGTTTTCACCTTTGAAGAAAGAAAATAATGATGCATCAAATCATTTAGTTTTCAATAAATATATCAATTATTCGATATGCATTTAAATGATCTTTTGTTGACTAGTTTTCATTTAGAGTAAAGATAAAATTTATATTTTTAAAAAAAAACAAATTTAAATATAATAAGCAGAAATTGATATAGAAAAAAAAATCTTTTGATTCATATTGTTATTCGATATCAATGAAACGTCAGCATTCAAAATTCTACCATAAGCTCTTTCAAACTTTATTTATTAACATAGTATCCTATATATATTTGCAAACATATTAGATACCCGGTAATCAGCTCTATATCAACAGATCTGTGACAAGATTATGTGAGATATACACATGATATATATGACACATGAAACGCATATTTCTATTTTTGTCCAAATTTGGATCTACGAAAATATTTTAAGTCAATACAACTAAATTTAACAAAATATTGACATAAAAATTGATGTGAAATGCAGAATTATAAGAAAAAGCAATCATTCATTTTTCATTTTATTTTACTCAGACATGGCAACACCTCCTCCATATTTCATTGATCCTTCTTTGGTTCATTTAACTATACCTAATCCTCCTCCTCCTCCTTCTGCATCAACACCAAAACAATCTCGTTCACTGGATATCTTTAAAATTTTTGTTGGTATCTTTATCATATTAATACTTATTGCTATTCTCATT
>CAJNOI010000943.1:0-22015 GCA_905250115.1 Adineta steineri | reverse complement strand
ATATTAGAAGAAAGAAAAGACGTCATCAACTTAGTTTTTTTTAATATGAATATAATATACACAACTTCAAGATAAATGATTATTTCTTTTTTTTCTTGTTCTGATTCTAATGATATTGGATTATCTATTAAAGAATATATTTTATACACCAATATGTTGACAATATAATATTTAATAGAGAAAAGGAAATCACTGATAATTGAGAGAATAATAACAATTTAAATCTTAAACATGAAATGACACTTAAAAATAGAATTAATAATGATACTAGAAATGACAATTTCTCTCTAAATATATATTGTTACTTAGAACAATCCTTTGATAAAAATTGAAATAAGTCAAATATATATGAAATGAGAAAGACATTATATTTTTCTATTTTATGCAAGATTTTCTAATACAAATAAAAGAGTTTATAACTGAAAAAAAGATATCAATAATTTATACATTTAAAAGTCGTTCTGAATTCAAACACGAAAAGAAAAGATTATTGGAACAATTTCATAGTTTTGAAATAAAGAAAAACAGATTTTTTGATAAGATAAATAAAGATATAATACAGAAAACATAATACGAGAAATCAAGAATAGAATATTTTATTGATCTCAAAACTAAAAAGAAAAGAAACATTTTTCAATTAAACAATTTTAAGTTTATTTCAATAAAATTGATTTGACTTTAAATTTTCATGGTATTTTTGCATTTCGAAGAGTTTCAATCATAGTGATCGTTTTTATTTTATAGTAAAATAGGTCATTATTTGATAAGAATAAATTGACGACAAATCTGATGAATCAATTTAAGTCACTGGATCATTTATGTGTATTCATCTAACTGTTTTCGCCGCACTTTCAAATGGAACGAAATTACATCTGTGCTATATTACTTGCTGTCTCCTAAGACTTTATTAAGAATATTCGACTCTTTCTTGAAAAATCAAGAGTATTTCAAATTGAGAAATATGTTACATCGTTCTTTTGTTTGGTTCGTTGTAGAAAGGCAACATCTTTCGATAAAATAACATAAATATATGACTCACATGTTTTGCTACATGTTGTCGATTAACATCAAAATAAATATGTAAAAAACGTCACTTATTTTTGATGAAATATTTAAACAAAGAGAGATAGAGATTAAAATTGATTTATTCATTTATATATCTAACAAAGAAAAGTCTATCTAATATTTTATTTTATTACTGTACGATAACATAGGATGGGTGTCAGATGAGTAACATATTCACATGCACACCCACATCCTTTGTTGATACAATAGTCTGCTTAGTTTCTATTTGTATTCAGAAAAATCTCGCTCGATTTCGAAATGAAACGGGGAACTAGAGGATTTAACCAGTCATTCATTATAAGAATTCATTCCTACTTATCCGATAGTCTCTGTTTTTATGAAATACGATCTAAAAGGAGTGTTGAAATGTATAGGGGTACAAGTTTCGACCACGGTTTTCTCACAGGCGTGACGAACATTGTTAATTGGTATGTAATTAATATTTACTTAGCGTTTAATCAATAATGGATTGGTATTTAATTACTTTTTAATCAGCATCACAGACTGTGACAGACTTATTTATTATCATAAACACGAAAAAAATATTCTTCTCTTAGTTTTGCTGGATGATCAATGATTATTTATTTGAAACTATGAAAATATACATTTCAAGTATTCAGTACTTTGACTATACCATCGTCATTTTCAGTAATCTCAGATAGCAACCCTCGATGAATACATTTGACTTGTATGCAAAATTATTACAGAAAATCCAGTTTACCTATCGACATGAGTCATGCTTGTGTCATAATGTGAAATACAGATAGAAAAATAATAGTCATCACACAAGGTAAACATGACGTTATACACCTGCCATTTTTCTATAACCGTTCGACTTCTCATAGCAACTGTCGTTAGTTACTGATGCACATTGATCATATACTATATAAGCAAAATACTCTTCAGATTACCTCATGTGAGCTTCTATTCTTTGGATGTATTTTTTTCGTCAACTTAACATTACTCTAGGGTTTTCTGACACGTCGGACGCAGCGCTAGTTGGCGCACTCTATATTTCTTGAGTAAGTATGCTTCGTTTTCTTTCTCATCCTGTAACACAAAAGTAAACAGAACACGATGTTGCAATAACAATAGTCAAAATAAAAGAGAAATGTAGTTGGAAAAAACCGAAACATTGCATTATATATATGCTGCACAAAACTATTTTTTCTTCTTCTTTTACAACAATTTAACTTTTGATTCTAGATACAGCCTAAACTTTTTCAACGATGAGCTCGATGGAAGAATTTCTATTTTCATCAACAACAATCGACAATAATATACCGTCACCATCACGGTGCTGTATTAATTCGAGTATGAAAGTTTCTGTCATCCAAAAATATCACAATAATCGGTTTCTTTTTTGTTTAGCTGCTCCATCTGACTTTATTGATGATTTGCTTAAAGATCCTAATAATGTCGATCTATCACAATTCGATCCTAGTGTATTCGATTCTTTTTCGGATGAACTAATTAAAGGTTGAGTAGATAAACTATTTTACTCTGTTATACGATTTTTTCATAGGTTTCGAAGAAGCACAATCAAATGTTTCTAATGAAGAATTACCTGAATGGCTTGAACAAGCGATATTCTCGTTGGATGAGCACTCAGAAAATATTGGATGTCAAATTACAGAAGCGCCTGAGGAAGATTCTGCTATAGTCGTAACATTGGTTTGTTGATTCACATTGAAAAAGAAGAATCTCAATAACATTTTTTTTTGTTATTAGGATGTGCCTTCTAACTCGAATTCCATCAGTAATACCCAATCATTACGATTAATCACGCAACCAGATCCATACCAACGTGCTCGGTATGAAGACGAACTTGACGAAGATCTTCGTTTCATTTCAACGCCGACCAACAAGGGCATTGAGCTTGAAGTAACATATTTCATATCAGTTCTAACTGTTGTTTTTATCTCTGTTAATGTCACATAGATGCCCGATCTTCGAAGTCGTATACCAGCGAATATGTCGCTTATGATGCGTGTATCTCGTACTACAATTCCATTTGATTCTGATCAAACTATATGCTGTCATCCATATCCATTATATACAAAAAATGAGCATGCAATAGCTCATCATGGTTCTATACTATTTCCTGTAACAGATAAAAACATGGAAGAACAATTAATTAGGTATAGACATTTGGTGTTATTTCTTGAGGAAGAAAGAATTGATATTGATTGATATTCTTTTTTAGAATCGAAGATCTTATCATCCAACGAATAAAACAACCTACACTGAAGACAATCAAACAATGGCCGATCTATACATCCAATCAACTTGATTGTAATGGTAAGAAAATAAAAATTAGAAGTAAGTCTTCTTATATTCATTCCATTTAATTAATAGGTTTTCATTCTATCAACATCGACAAAGCGAAAGCGATCATTAGCACCTATAATCTTCGTTATTCTGTCTTACATTTTCAAATATTTTTGGTCGATGAAAATCAGATGGCTTATGCAACCGATTTATTATGTGAAACAACACCAATTTATGAATACGAACGTATAGGCTTTCTCTTGATTTTCATTACAGATATGTTATCCAAATGTTTGTTTTTCAGATAAAGAACGTGAGAATCTTCCAGCACCGTTCGGAGGTAAACGAAAATGTCAAACTAAACGTTCACAACAGAAATCGACCACGGTAATTTAACTTTTCGAAAAAAGTGAAACTTCAAGTTTCTTTTGTCTTTTATTTCTATAGGCTCAAGAGGAACCTGCAGAAAAGACACCAAAACAAATCAAAATCAAAAGGCTGAAGGGCCTTATCCGCTCAACCAACACTGAAGTTTAATACTTGCCATAGGCCGTTTTCTAAACATTTATTTATTAATTCAAGACATTTTATTGTATTCGTTTTTTAATTCAGAAGACACTCTTATTCTTTTATTTTTTTTTAAACAAGAAATAAACATATACTTATATCAGTAAAATACATGATTTGATGAATATCCAGAGTGGCCTAAAAATAACGTGATAGATAAGGATGTGGGTCTAGATTAAAAGAAGAGATACCCACACCCTATTCAGGATGCCCATGGAATGATATTCGTTTTACAATTAGTCAAAAGTTGATCCACTATCTGATGGATTATTAATAATGAGATGACGAAAATAAATTTATGACTGACGAATACTTTGTAGTAAAGATGTCGTATCTTAAGGAAACAATAAATCGTAACTCTATTTCTTTAATTATCCATTGTTTTTATTGACTATACCTTATCGAAGTCAAAAGTATTCTACTGATAGATTTTCTTGAATTTAATTATATATTTACATACAAATGAATATTTTTTTTGTTGAATTTCAGTAAAAAAGATCTATTCTGTATTATCTTATAGTAATTTTATCTCTGTTAATCATGTAGGAAAAATAAATTCATATTCGTTTTTTTTTCTTTAAAGCTCCATCATCTTTATTTTAAAACAAAGAAGCAATATTTTCTTTTAACTTGTTTGACATTGAGTTTGAAGAATACTCTTAACAGATTGAAACGAAACATGGATGACAACTTGGCATGTTGTTTTCTCTCCACTAATATCATTGACAGGTTTAGCAACAAAATCAATTTTATAATTCATACCATTAACAAGTTGAGTTTGAACACGAATAACTCTATAATCTTGAAGAAGAAGATTTTGTGATGTATGTAAATATCCAGCAGCAAAATGTGTCAAAAGTAAAACTGATTTGTCTTCGATCAAGTCAGGACGCTCTTGATAACTACCAGCTTTATTAAACAAGCCATGAGAAGCAACTAATAACATGAAAAAAACAGCAACGACTTTAAACATTGTTTTCTGTTTTTAAAAACACGCAACTATAATTGAAAACGTAATTGACAATAGAAATGCGTTTATTAACATTTTGTTCTTTCTTTATATAAAAAAAGTATTAGAAGTCTATTTGTAAAAGATTTACCTAATATATCAAGTAAAATAACGATAACATTAATAAGAAAACAACAATCAAAGTGATATTAACTTTTGTCATATAATCTTTAGATTAAAAATAAAGAGCAAATTTATTGAGATTATTTTCGGGTACATTCTATAGATTAAATTTAGAGCCTTCTAATTCCAAAAAAAAATAAAATCGAGATTCATATTATCAGTTTTTACTACCTAAAACTGAAATCATTCCAATCAAAAATGTTTTAATGGTATTGTTTTCAAAACTCTGATCGAATGCTATTCGAAACTTAAATAACCTGAGCTCCAGTTATAGAAGATATATGTAAAGTCATAGTATGGAGAAAATTCATTTATTTATAACTGAAAAAAAATAAAACAAAATGTCGACAACCTACATGAAAATCAAATACAAGAAAATAGAAAAAAAACCATATACACAGTTTTAGTTTAAATGATTTTATGAAATCTATTTTCCATTTTACGATTGTATAATGTGTTTAGTTTTATCTCTACAAGAAAGTGTAATAATGATAAATGCAATTAGAATCCTTAGTTTGACAATCAAAAATATTGTTTTTTCATAAATCGTGAAGAAATCAAAATATATTGTTTTAACGTTTCTTTAACTAAAAATATCTATTATTATATAAAGAAAAATAATTAATTCCAAAGTTGCAATTTATTTTTTTAAATGTTTCATAGATGTATTACAGATAACAAGCAGGAATAAACATAATACTATATAATGTACATTAATCAATCTGTTTTATTGAACGTAAATTTATTATGGTGCAGCTGATGATGTATTCCATGGTTGACTAGCCCCACCTTGTCCTTCTCCAGCACCACCAGTACCTTAGCCAGTTGCTGTACCTTCTTCAGTTTTTTGTCGCTGATTTGATGCAGCACTTTCAGTACTCATACCAGCAAAATTAGAATCACCTAATGCTGAACTACCTTCAGGTTCAGCTGTCGAAGCAGATCCTAATTGACCTGATGTACCAGTTGAACGATCAGTATTACCAGAACTAATATTCGTAGAATCTGTACTTTTTTCACCATTTTTAGCTTGTTGAGATGTCATCTTATTATAATTAATAGTTATATATCAAAGAAAAATAAAAGAATGATTTTTCGTTTTTTGTTTCTAATGTTTATAGAGCTATGATTCATTTCTTTTACGTATTTATTTCAATATCATAGGAAAAGAATACAAGTAGAAACACGAAGTCACATGTCCCAAGACGAAGAGAGAAGCACATTATTATATCATACTATCTCGTAGTATAACTGAGGTGAATGAGGACACTTCTATAAACATATTAAATTAAAAAGAAAACCTATTTCAATCTGAAACTAATAGTTTAAAAAAATAAAACATTTTGAAATATTCATTCTTATTTTTCAAAGTAATTCAAGTTCATTCGAAAACTATCAATAGATATGTTGCCTCATTTATCGAAAAATCTTCTTTCATAATCATTTAAATCGCATTATATGTTCATTATGTTTTGGTATTTTTTTCAAAAAGTAACAATTTCACTTTAACACCGCCCATTCTTTTCTTGCATGAAGTTTTTTTCTTCTTCTTTATATTCATTTATGTAATGGAAGAATGTTGTTTTTGTTTAACAAAAACAACAATAATCGAATTGCTTTAATCTTTGGCAGCACTTATTCAACATGTACATTTCGTCAGTTTCTTTCTATTTGATGAAATAAAAAACTGAAAAAAAAATTTATAAAATAAACAGAAATGTTTGTGCTCTCTCTCTCATTAAATAGAAGGCATTTTTTCTTCTGCTGCGACATAAATCAGCATCATTTGAAAAAGTGCACATACATCAAACGTTTCGTCATATTTCTTAAAACAAAAATATCATGGCTGCATTCATTAAACAAATGATGATTACCATCCTCGTCCTATCTGTCTTCTACTTTCAGTCAAGTAGGAAATCTATTTAAAATATACACCAGAGAAATTTTTATTCGATTTAGGTTCTGCTTTAATTTGTTGGACATGCAATCCCTGTCCATTGGTTTTTTCTAATACATCATCATCGGTTCATGCAGCTAATTGTTCAAGTGCAAACACCATTTGTGTGGTAAGATTATTAATTTAGAAATATCTTAGAAAAAAAAATTGATGTATTTTTTTAGTCAAATACAGTTTATACATTGACCCAAACTGCTCAAATAACCAAAGGATGTGTAACCAAATGCTATCCAGCTTCGCAAACTTTCTTTGGACAAGGTGCTTTTGTCGATTGCTGTACAACAGATTATTGTAATTCATCAATCCGAAATCAATTATCATTACCAACTTATTTACTTTTTATGATTACATTTGGTTTCATCTTCTATTATAATCAACAATTATACATTTAAATTCCTATTATAAACATGACGAAAGAACTGCTGTAACAAAAAAACTCAATTTATTTTTTTTCTTCTAGTGTGCATTTATCATCGGTGAACAGTATTTAAATAAAAATTTAATTTTTGTTGACCATCAAAATCATATATGTATAATATTAAAATAAACATTGATTTCGCTGATAAAAGAGGAGAGCAATTCCATGACAGCGTTCTATATAAAATCTGCTGATCATCGAAATTGTTCTTCCTTTATTATACAGCTAATAAAATAAAATATTAAATTCTAAAAACTAAAAACAAATCATCGACGATATGAAAGGATGAAAGAAGAGAGCAATCCCCATGACAATTTGTCTATTATTTATGTATCTAATTATCAAGAAGAGCTCTCTCCTCTACTTTCCAAAAAGAAACCTTTCGTTTACCGTAATAGAATAAGATTATTTCCATATTGTTTAAACACAATGTCTATTCAACTGACAAGTAGGTGTTGAGTATTTGTGTATATATATATAGTCAATGAAAAATGATATTAATGAAACATTTTCAATTATTTTATTCACTTGATGCCATCGTATTTGTGAAAAAGAGATATATCCATTTCACCTTATCAATTTGATGATCTTGTGTTCAATTGCGGAACGAATGAACGATAGTTGTTAAATATATAAACAGCAAATAATAATACAATAGTGCAATCAACGAACACAAAATAGATGATAAAGAAGAATAAGAAAAGATTCATTCGCTCTTCTCTCTTTTTTTCGTGTTCTTTTAATTTACTCCTCCTCGCAACATAGACTGACATTTGAAACTAAACGAATAATAACAACATATAGGTATATATATACATCATGTTGTTGGTGTTTTATCAAATCTATCAATGAGATAAAGAGAAAGAAAGAAAGAAAGAAGAAAAAGAGAAGCTTTTCATGGATGATGCCATTTTCAATTTGATGCCGTTTGAACTTTATATGTTAGACGTAAATACATATAGATCATGAAATCTAGCGAGAAGAACTAATTGAAATCGTATGATACCTACGATGAATATGATTCGTTCGTCGTCGTTGTTGCTTCTTTTTTTTCTTCTTCTTCTTCATCACTTTTTATAGCTCCATCAACATAGTGATAGAAAATGAAAAAGAACACGTCTATTTCTTCAATTACATAAAGAAATTTATTTCATCAAATACTTGATAGTTCGTGTTTTATATATCTAAATCACTCGGGATGTATAACTTTATTTCAAACAAAAAAGAAAAAGGAGAAGAACAATTTTCTAACAATTTGTCAAACAAGAAATTAAGTTTAATTTCCATTTTGGATCAATTACGAACATTGGTTCAGGTTTATAAACTTTCATTTTATTAAAATAACCTTTTCGATATTCATTTTCCTCATGTAAATTTAATTTTAACCAAATTATATCCGAATATTTCGTTGTTAATAATATTAATTGGTCATATGCATTCGATGCTAGTTGTTCAATTTGTAAATATTGAAAAAGAATTAAAACTATTTTTTCAATATCATCAATATTAATTGTAATCGCATTTAGAATTGTTCCTAGATTTGTCAAAAGATATTTTACATATCGATATTCAAGTGTATTCGTTGATGATATAAAACGATTCTTTTCAAGTTGTTGAATAAGTATTGGTAAAATATCTTGTCGAATACGTCGATCAACAAACTCGGAACATATATGACATAAGCATTCTATTGTTGATAAACAACGTATACGAATATTAATATCTATATCATATAAACGATGAATAAGACCTGGCCAAAGTTTATGAACTAATGGTAAAAATAAATTTTCATCAATTGTTGAAAGTAATTGTGCTAATGATGGAAATGCATCAAGTACATATGAACGTATGTGTGTATTTGAATGAGATATAAAATGTTGGAAAACATCAACAATTGACACAAGCATTTTATGCCATGGATGTTCTTCTTTTTTTTCTTCATTCTTTTCCTCTGTAGACGTATCTATTGCAGGTGGATTATATTGTTGTTGTAAATCAAGAGTAAATTCAATTAATGATTTTGATTGTTGTGATATCGAAGTTGTTTTCGTTTTCTTTTCATCAACTATATCGATAATTTGTTGACAAAAAATATTTAAAAATTGAAATGTTAATTCAATACATTCAATAGGTGGTAAACATGATAATTCAAGTAATAATTGTTCAATAACATGTACCATTATAGGTAAATTAATAACTTGTTTATTACCTAATCGAATAAATTCAACTAAAATAAAATAACCATCACAAGATGATGTTTGTAATTTTCTAAGTGATGTATCAATGATATATTCAGATTGTGATACAAGAAATAAGGATAAATCATTTGAACATAATGTTAAACAGAATAGAGATGTTTGATGAATAATTGTATATTTTGATGAATGACAAAGAAGTAGTAAAGGAATATAATCAATGAAATATTCAATTTGATCTAAAGGAGTTAAAGTATGAATACATTGAAGAAGATAATAGATTGTTAAATTTCTAATTGAGATCGGTTCTTCTTTCAATTGAATTTGTTTTCTTTTTCTTATTATTCGTTTTCGATTATCATTATCATAAATTAAATAGGTTAGTAATGATAAAAGTGATTGATATTCTTCAATATTATGAAAATTTGTTTTTTCAAATATAATTGAAAGAAGATAAAATATTTTTCGATTATTTTCATCAATTATATTTTTACGATTAATTTTTTCAAATAAATAGTCAATAAATTTCGAATGTGAGGTTGTAAATAATTCAATGATTTGTTTAATTTCATCATGAACATCGGATTTTAAATGTTTATAAACAGAGTTATATTCATTATAATTAAATGTTCGATAATCATTATTTGGTAATGAAGATCCATTGAGTAAATTAAGATTACTTCGTATTATTGTATCAAAATCAAGTGTATTGAAAATAAAATGAAGTAATTTATCAGTAAATGTCTCAATATTAAAAAGAAAATCAATATGATGATGAATAAATGTATAATAACCAATAAATAATTGTAAACGCCATCGACGATCAGTTAATAATGATGTTGATACTTGTTTTTGATCAAGCAATTGAAATAGATCAGTTTGACATTCGATTAAAAGATGATCGGATAAACTAATACTTGATGAATGTAGAATTTCCTCAATAAATTCATTTTCATAGGAAAGAAATGATGAGTCAGTTGATGGTAATTGAGATGGTAATATAGGTAATGATTCGATCGGTACTATAATAAAATAAAATATGTTGATTTTAAATGAAAGACGATATTAACTTACATTTAAATAATTTATTGAGTAGAACTTTTATTATAATCTCATTTTGTTCATCTATTGTTGATGATATCAGAACAAGCATTGTTTTTAATGCAATATTTGATGATATTTTTAACCATGTTGAACAATAACTTAATATTGTCAACATAAATATACTAAGTGTTTGACGAACATAAAAACTTTCATGATTTGCATAATCTGTTGTAAATCGTTGTAAAATCGGTGCTATATGTGTATCAGCAATCGATAACCATTGTTCATTTCGTTCAACAACAATATCACGTAATTCATTCTTCATTTCAGTCGTGTATTTAGGTGAACGAATAACAGTTATTCGAATAATATAACTTAATAGAGTAAGATTTGCTTGAATAAGACGTTGATGAATTGAACCAATATCTTGTGCAAATGTTTTTAATATACCTGGTAGAAAACAAGCTAAAATCTGTCCAATAATTAATCTATAATCATTCTCATTTTCATTTTTATTCACATAAATAATTGACCATATTGTATCAATAATATGAAGTCGATAATCAAGTGTATTTATTTTTTCATATAATTGAAGTAAACATGATAAATAATGTCCAATAATTGGTAGATTTTGATTAAAATTTCCTAAAAAATCTTTATAGAAAAAACTTAAATTTGTTTTTATTGATAAACAAAATGAACGAAAAAATCGAACAAATAAATCTTGTTGTACTTCATCATTGGTTGTCATTATACGTTTTGTTAATATAATACTAATTATACAAAGTAAATCATCAAGTGTTTTTTTCGTTGATATCGGTATAAGTTTAAATAATGATATAAATTGTTGAAGAAGTTCATCGAATAATGCTGGAGTTTGAAAACGATTAAATTGACGTAAAATTAATATAGCTGGAATATATAAACTATCATCTTGAATACTTTTTTCATCTTCAATACGACGATAATGACATTGTTGAATGATAGAAAAAAATAATTGAATATTATCTATTGTAGGTTGTTGAAGAACATTACGAAGAGTTTGATCGAGATTAAGAATAAGTTGGGAATTAGGATTTGAAAACATATTTATGAAGTTGAATTAGTTGATAATGCTGCTTGACGAATTTCTTCACGTAAACGACGTTCTTCAAGAGCTTTATGCCGTGCTTCAAGTTCTTTTTCTGCTATGATTTGATGAACGTCTAAAAAAACAGAAAATTTGATTTTCATTCAATGTATTGAAATCTTACCGATTTGTTCTTTTTCACCGGTATTTATATTCCACTTGGTAACGTATCGTTCTCCTGTTAATCTAGCAAGTTGAATACTATGTGGAATACCTGTTTCTTTAGCCGATTTATCGGCTCTATTTGCAATAAAATAACCTGCGTATCCCCAAACAACAAAAAATGCAATCGTATTAACAACACCACGAGCTTGTTTTAAATCTTTAAAATTCTTTCGTTTAAAATAAGCAATCTGTTTTCGCCACTCGTATAATGAAAACCGCATCTAGTCTGAAAACAAGAAGTTTTTTGTTTTATATATTAAATCACTTGAAAAAAAAAGAATGAATATCTTAACGTGCATAGATCATCACTGTCATTTGCTCGAAATACAATTGAGAACAAAGAAGAAAAAAAGGAATAAAAATGGCGCACACCGAGGTTGTTTTTTAGCAAAAAATGGAAGCATCATCTGACATGTTACGATTGCACAACGACCATTGGATTACGATTTGTAGTTGATTGAGCATTCGATTCTTGTTTCGTTGTTGTTGATAAAAAGAAAAGATTTTGAAAAAATTCATCAAGATTATTTGTTTGATTTTGATATTTTTCGATTATTTTAGTTATTCGAGTTTTTCGTACTGAATAAGCCGTTTGAGAACTAGAAGAAAAAACCATTTTCTCTTCAAAAAAAACAATATTCAATTAAACCTTTGACTATCTTCTAAACGTTTTCGACGACATAAATTATGTACAGCTTGTCGCAGAAAAAATGATAATATATGAAGTGGAATAACCATTCCATCAATCAATGGAATACTTGCACATGCTGATTGCATTCTAATAGCAAAAATTCATTAAAACTTTTTCTAGTTAATCTTATACTTACCGTTGAGCATTTGAATTGAGAAAAATACGAAATAGATGATTTTTTAATGGATGAATACCAATTATAGAAATATCTCGAAGTTTTGATGATTGTTCTTGAGCTGGTAGAATTGAATCTAGATCTTCACGAAATTCTTCCAACCAAACAATTAATATTCGCATTTCTGAACCTTGATTATCAACTAAAATTTTTGTATACAAGAAAATAATCATTAGGAAAGAAATATGACTTACCAGAAAATTGATGAGGTAAATAAAAAGCCATTTCAGTTGTTAAATCTACCCAATAAAAAATACTATCTTCTCCATCAATTTCAGCTAATGTTTTTGAACTTGAATTTGTATCTAATTTAAAGAGAATTTATATCGTTTCAAAATTTTTTATTTCTTACTTGTTTGAGAATTAGCAATTGTTTTCCAACTTGTTTCTATATTTCCTGTCCAACCACAATGACGTATAACTTCTACAACTGTTCCGAATTGTGAGATCATTGTCAAAAATGCTGGATTTAATTCTTCTGGTGTTTTCTAAAAAAAACAAATCTAATGATTATATATTAATTATGATCATACCGTATTTGAAAATGAATCTAAAAGTGTTGTTTGATGTTTTTTTAAATAATAAATTTGTCCTGTACAATAAAGTGTTGGTGAAATTTTATCAAGTTTTTTAATATCATCCATAAATGTATCTGAATCAGAATTTAATAATTGAATTCGTGGTTGGAGACGATCAAATAATTTAGTATCGTTCTAAAAATAAAATCTATATTATTTTTTTTTCTTCTCCTCAGAAATATTTACCCAATGTTTTCCATTCATAAGATGATACATAGAATCCAATGAACCAAATCCGTAATGTGATAAAAATAAACGAATACTTTCGAAATGTTTTTGACATCTAGAAAAACAATTTTTTTAACAAGAAAAAGAAAAGAAATGAATTTACTCAGGTGGTTTGCATTCTGGTAATGGTTTTTCATCGAAAATATGAGCACGTTGTATAGCTTGTTCTTCAATATGTATTTGTTTTCCTTTTAATGCTCGAAATAAATTTAATTTTTCTTCATCTCGTTTAAGAATTGAATTTAATGTTGGAATACTTAATTCACTAAAGATAGAAATGTTTAGTTATTTCTGTTAAGCGATAGATATATATTAGCGACCATAACCAAAGAAAAGCTGAATAAAAAACATTTAGATTTTATACTTACGATGGTGGATAAACACTGAAAGAGAGAAAGCATGAATGCATTAGGTTAGCTTGGCTTTATTACCAACCTGCTATGTTGGAGAGGATCGCTGGAAGTTATTTTTTACTTTTTAATGATCAATATAAAAAGTTTACTAAACTATTTACCTTTTAGTCCGTTCATTTTTTGTTCCATGTATAATTAGAGATTTATCTTTTTGATCAGTAGTTGAATGATTAATAGGTGATGAAGAACTTTTACCATTTTCATGTTCAATTCGTTCATTTAACACTTTATTATATTGTACTGTTGAATTCGATAAAGGATTATGACGAAAATTTAATGTCCATACATTTTTACCAAATAATCCACGGCAGAGAAGAATTATTGCTGGCATTCCTAAAAAAACAAACGAAAAAATTGATTACACAATCAAAAGAAGACACAAACCATCATTAGCATTGTATGGTAATTCATTCATAGCAAATAAAGTATTTCCATTAATTGCAAAATATTTAAATGTCGTATTCGCAAATGTCGATTCATCTAACCAATTTCGACATATATCATTTTTTAAATGTAATACAGCCTAAAATAATATAAAGATGACACGTATTGTACACAGAGCGTGTTACTTACTTTGTGTTCGAAAAGAACGAACATTAAATATTCCGCAGCTTCTGCAACACGTTGTGATGCTGGATGAAATTCTTTATCTTTTTTCGAAACAAGTCCATCCGGTGTCTAAAATGAATTTAAAAAGAAATTGTATTTTTTTTTGAATTATTAAATATTACCTGTGCTTTTTCACCTGATATACCTAATTCAATAATTTCACATAATTTATATAGATTTTCATAATCATCAAGTAATGTTGGTCGTTCAATAATTAATGTTATTAATGTATTATATGTTGCAACACATGTTGAATGCATTTCACGTGTATGATCTTTTGGACTTCGATGTAATTGTGCATCAACAAATGTACATAAACGTTTAAGAACATTTTTCCATATATCAATCGCTAAAAATAATTCGAAATTTCTCAAAGACAATATTTAAATAGGAATAATATACATACGTAATTGACAGATAGGATCTGTTACAATTGAAATTAATGTATCGAGTGCAGCTAAGAATAAGTGAGAATCATTGGTACCTTTATCACAGATGAGAATTACGGCATGACTTAAATATCCAGGAGTAAAATCTGTAAAAGAAAAACAACAGAATAATATCTTTTAATTAAGAAACTATTTAGTCAGTTATCTTTGTTCTTAGCTTTCATTATTTACATAGGATTACATGAACAAATGAAGTATTTGTACAGTAACAATATGTGTTCTGTTACCTTTCTTAACATTTTCATCAGTTTGTTCTTGCTGTCGTTCATGATGAGCAGCTAATGAACATGCTAATCGAATCGTACCTATGAATATAAAAGTTACATTTTTTTGTCTAGTGTTGAATATCTAACCGAAAAGTAATTGTGTATTAGTAATATCTTGTTCTGTTTGTAGAGCAGAAAGTAATAATGGAAATATTCTTAATCGATAGTCTAAAAATGTTTTAATTGTTGTTGTTTGTACATCATGAGATTTTTCAAGATGATCTTCAAATAAATGTTGTTGAAGATGTTCATAATGAAATGGTAGACCAACAATTGACATAAGTATATGAATAGCTTTCGAACGAATACGTATAAAACGATCACGAATTGATGATGTATTATTATTATTTGTTCCTTTTGATATACTCAAATTATAATTTATATAAGATTGTATATCAGTTTGAAGATAATATTCCATAGCATCCAGATAAAGTGAAATAAGAATATTAATACCACGTAGATTAATTCGAAATAGATCACCACTGTTTAATAGTATAGATTCAATAATTGCTTGTGAACGTTGCTAGAAATGAATACAATGATATTTACATATGGTTTTTTTTCGAAATTTTACTTCATCTCCGTGATAAAATCGAAGTCCTTGTTGTAGAACATAATAAAATCGACTTAAATATTCAGGATAAATAAATTCATCACATTGTGAACTACTAAATATTGTACAAATAGTTGCAAATGATTTAGCAAATGCTTCATCCATTAAACGTTCATTCTAATTAAAAAATAAAGAATAAAATATTTAGATATTTTTCGTTCTTTTTACTTGAATGTCAATGTTCTTCTCAGTTTCATTGGCTCGCGAAGCTAAAAATTAAATTAATAAATAATTTGAAATTAAAATTCTTCTTACTTAGACCTGTTAAAAACTTCTGTCGTATAGCCATTAAGTATTTTTAAATACTTTCAGATACTCAAAATAGTATATATATTGACTGTTCACTCAGGCGTATCAATCGAACGAAGTAAAACGAAAAAGACGTATTCGTTCTTTTTGTATCTATCTTATGACATCCATACTATAAGGTCAATTATTTTTCTTTTTTTTTTTGTTCTTTCATTTACATAAGACTTTATCTACTTACTATCATTTATTGATGAACGTGAATGACGATCTTTTATTTGTAATAGACAACAGTCTAATATCCATGAACCATATAGATGCATAAAACTATTTACAGTAGGATGATTGATTCGAATCATTTTTATAGGAGAAGGTTTTTCAGGTTGAGTTGTTGCAATAAGTAGTGGAGTCATGGGTGAAAATGTTTGACTAGAAGGCATATTGACTACAGAGAGAGAGAGAGATTTTAGTTTTTGATAGAAGAATTATTTTCGGTACTTTTTCGATTGTCAACTTGTGAGCGAGTAGTTCGTAATGTTGTAGGTATTGGAACTTGTTGATGATGTTGAACAAATGATGGTATACCACGAAGAGATTGAGCAGTAGCACGCGATGATTGATGATGATTTGGTGTTGATAGTAGATTATCACTTGTGATTACTATTGTATGATTTGAAGGTTTTGGACTATATAAACATGTGGGATCAATCTCTTTTCCTATAACGGAAATAGAAAAGATGAATATATCTATATCAAAAAAAAGAAAATAAATTAATTTTTTACCTAACCATATATCAACAAACATTCCTATTGCTTTAGTAATATTAACAAATATACGTGGTAATTCTTGTAATGATGTAAAATCTTTTAATTTCAAATTTGAATTTATCTGTAATTGACTAGAATATTTTGGCATTTGAAGAAAAATCTAAATTTCAATTTTATATATTCATTTTATTGAAATTTTCAAAATTACCGAAATATCACCACAATCAGATGGATTTTGTAGAATCGTTAGAAATTGAATCCATGTTATAATAAGTTTATCTAATGGAAGAGAATCAATTATCTTCTGTGTATATTCACCTTGATCAGTTTCAGTACCTATAAGAACAATAATAATAGTAGAATTTTTTTCGTTAATTACTTACAAACATATTGCAAAGGTAATATATCTGACCACCATAATTTATGTACAACAGTTGATGTAAGCACACATGTTAATTGAGCCCAGTCTATATCGAAATGAAATGAAATAAATAGGTTATTTTGAAATCTAACCATATATAACTGCAGGACGATGTCGCCAAGTTTGAGCATAATCACGAAATGTTCTCCATAATCCTGACGGAATTTGTATTTTATCAATAGCTGCCATAAATACTTGATAGATTGATGGTACAAGACGATGGCTCATAACGGCAGTACATTCTTCATTTGCTATGAAATTCAAGAAGAAGAAAAATGACATATATATAGTTTATTTATATTATACTTCGATATGCTGGGGATAATACAGTATCACCAATAGCTAAAAATACTTGAAGTAATATATGCCATAAATCAAAACTTAGTTCAGTTTGACTAATCATAATTTGTAATTGACGTAATACTTTATGCGTATACATTCGTTTTGTTAATAAATCCGCTGTTTTTTCTATAAAGAAAAACGTCAGTTTGATTTTCAAGAGATTATTTTCTTTACCATCATGTATAACAAATAAATGATAAAGATGCCAGAACATTTGTGACCAATAAAATTCCGTTTTTTCACGTAAAATTGGTGGAATTGAATTTGAATTTATTGATGTTGTTTCAAATACTTTAAGCCATTCAACATAAACATTAGCACATAATTGATATATTGCACTTTCTTCACATGTAAAACCAAATGCAAATATTTCAAGTGTCCATTTAAAATCTTTATCTGTTGTTACGGAAAATGGACGATTACTTATAATTAATTCATATATATGCGACAAATAAGGCATAGCAATTTTTTCAGCAACAACTGATGGTATACTACATGATAAAGGTGAATTACATATACTATGTCGCTGTATTTCACTATCATATGATGAATATCCATTATACATGAACATCTAAAACAGTGTTTAAAAAAAACAAATAGCCTTTATTTATTTATTTATTAAAATTCGAAACAGAATGATTGTTAAGTATGAAAATGTCTGTTTTAGTACGAATAATAAAACGTTGATGTTCATTCATTGGAATAATATTACGTATTTCATTACAATCAAATATACGAACAGAACCAAGACCATTAATATTTAAATCAAAACAACTACCAGGATATGTTCCTCGTATAAGCCAACCTTGATTTCCACTTGAACAAATCCATTCACGTTCAATTTGATCATCGATCATTATCTTATATAAATAACCATCAGCAAGTGATATTGTTGAATAAACTAATATAACATATTTTTCATTATTATCTTTAACTAATAAAGCTAAATGATCATTAGTTTTATGATCAAGAGATATTCGCTGTGACTTAAATCCATCAGCAATAGGATATTCATCTGCTTGAAGATTTAATAAAGATTTTTTATCATATTTATATAATGTTGATTGTTTTACTAGATAGAATATACAACGATGATTATCGATTGCACCACATATATAATCATTGCCTGATTCAATAAGATCACATTGTGTTGTTCGATAATCTAATAAATAAATTTGTTCATTAGTTATAACTAAACATTTAAATAACCAATCAACATAACATAAATCACGAATAATACATTTCTTATCTAATTTTGTCAAAGCATTATTTTTCGAATTAATAAGTGAAAGAATAACTAATTCATTTAAATATTGTGAATAGATCAATGTATTATTTTCACAAACAATCATAGCATTATCTTGTGTTGAAGATGATAAATGTGCTAAAGTTTCAAATGTAAAATCTCGACCGAAATCAATTGAATTAAACGAAATTTTTTTACGAATAGATGATGAAGATTTTAATTTATTAACAGAAATTTCGATCTGTTGTTCTGTCTTTTGTAAATAATGATTATTATCGTCTGATACATCATTTGCTGTTGATGAAGATGAATATATATTTTGTTCTTTTGATACCACTGGTATTGTTGTATTTCTAGCGATGGTTGAAGATTGTTTTAATCGATGTGAACATGTTTTATATTGACGTTTACCTCAAATAATTAAATAAATATCTATAACTGTAATAACAAAAAAAACATATACTTTGATATTTATCAAATGCATTTAAAATTAATTGACCAGATGATCGAGCTTGTTGATCAAGTTGTTCTAAACGTTGTAAACGCCATTGATCAATAAATTTCAAAGCATTCGTACGTAGATTAATAGCTTGTGATCGATTTGAACAATGATGAATACGATGAATATATTCCTGAATATTTTCGTCAAAATCATTATCAAATCTATTACTTTCATCAAAACGATCTGGTACTTCCATTGAAAATGTTGACAAATGGAAAAATGGTTTAGCTCGACTAATATTCATTTTATCCATTAGAATTGTCTCGATAAAATGATGAAGATTTCTACTATATTACGTGACTAAATGTTTTGTTGTACGAAAAAGAAAAAAAAACGTTTTGCCTCGATATATTTAAGTGCATTATATACGTTCTATTAAAGTAAAAATTTTGTTATTCTCTCATTTTCATTTTCTATATATAAAAAAAGAAGAAGATATTGTTTATCGAACACGTACATTAACTTACATATTTCATTTTTTTTTCTCTGAAGAATTATTCACAATAATACAATAAGTTAACTATACATATACACACACTACTGAAAAAAAAAGAGTGTATGTGTTCCTGATTAGGAAGATAAATAAAAATAGAATGAAAGAGAAAAAAAAGTTTCAAATGTTTTTTTTAATATATCATATAAAGAGATAAATAGAAAAGATATGTTCAAGAAGAAAGACGTAGAAAAATAAATTCTTTAACATGGTTAAGGTTTCTTTCTGCATTCTTGATTATTTACGTTCAGTAGATGCGTCATTCATTGCTCGATCACACATTTTACATACACGTACAGGTGTTAACCAATCTCGTTCGGGTACAGAACGTTTATTTGGTGAACAATGTTCACAAACACCATAGCCACAACTGCGACTATAAGACAAAATATGAATTATTAAAAAAATTAAAATGGAAAACAACATACCAATGATGTAATCGATTTGTTGTATTATTAAAAATAGATTTACATATAGAACAGGAACTACATTCACTATCTGGTTGCCAATAATTTGGTCGAGTACTTTCTTTGATAAATTCTATAAACGAAAAACATTATTTATTTTATTAAAATATCTTTTGAATACAAACCAATTGGATAGTTAACACCTATTTTTTCAAGACCACTTAGAACAGTTTCATAAACACGTCTAGTTGTAGGAATGTCAACTGTTACTGGACCTTAGATAAAAAAAAGACAATAAATATAAATAAATTTTTGAAAGAATAGGAGAAAATAGGAAGTATATTTTTTTGAGAGATAGAACAGCATGCATAAGGAGCGTTAACACAAAACAAGACGAAGTGGAACAATATAAACGAGCAAACGTTGGACAAAAACCGACCATTGCCATACCTGCTCCTGGCTGTTCGATATCGAAAATATCAGTTGGAGTTAAACATAAATCGCTGAGATGCTCACCAGACGTGACAATGCTTCCGGAATCTCCGCTACTACCAGTTTCATAACCATTATTTTTTGGTTTTTGATTTTGTTGTTTAGACTTATCATAGGATGTTGAAAATGAATTTGTTGATGATGATGACGATGAAGGTGGTCGTGATTTAGGATTACCATAACAATTATTACATACACGCACGGCTTTTTCAGTATCAATCCACGGAATAACACGTCGATTTGTTGTACATGTATCACAAAATACATGACCACATGCTAAATAAAAATATTATTTTATTTTTAAATACATTCTGCACAACAAACCTCGACAATGATGTTTAGAAAAATCTGACCCAAATTGTAAATCACATGATGAACATTTCTTTAAAATAGAAACAATTATTCTTATTTATTTAGAATAAAATAATTATTATTTTACATGAACATCTTTATTTGGAATCCAATACGATGGTGCTACTTGATCAGCTACCATTTCTGTTATCATTTTTGTTGGAGCCGATAGATAACTAAAACAATATATATAGTATTATTAATTTGCTTTATATAAATTCAAAACAAACCTTCCAGCGAAGACGATTAATTCAATAAATTTTCTTGGTGTAACATCACTTGCTAATCGACTGTTATCTTCTCCTGGCCAAACATGAATAACTTCAACACGTGTTACATCTTTTGGTTCATTATTTCCATACCAATGTTTTCTCGAACGATAAATTTCTCCGTGATATGGACATTCGATAACGAAACCCGACCAAACATATTTCAAAAGTCCCTGTACAAGACCATCACCTTTTGTAATTAATTTTCCATATACGATAATATCACGACCTTCACGATGGCATTGTAAACATTTCCATACTTCATTATCTAAATCTTTATTATATGAACATCGTTTATCACATTGATGAGGAATATTTTCTTTTTGATGATTGGCAGTCATTGAGCATTTACTTCTTCAAAATAAAACGGAAAAATAAATACAAAAAGTTTAAATCAATTGAAAGTACTTACCCACAAGATAAACATTTAATACAACATGCAAAAAAGTCATCTGGTAGCGTGGACGGCATTTCTGGAGGAATGGCATGATTGAATTTTTCATTCAAAGCCTA
>CAJNOI010000942.1:0-22095 GCA_905250115.1 Adineta steineri | reverse complement strand
TGTTCTCATATTTCAGCGACATTAAATGATGGTCGAATTAAAATTCCATGTATGTCAAATGACTGCAACAAATGTTTAAGAAGAGAATCAATAATGAATTTTATGCGTCATGATTCAGTTTTACATGATCGTTATCTTAAACTTTATGCAAATGCCAATCAAAGTCCACGTGCTAAAACTTGTAAATAAAAATTTTTTAATTCAATTATATTTTTTCTATTACGTATGTTCTTTTAGGTCCTCGTTGTTCCCATCTTTATTCACTTGATGAAATAAATCCAATAATTTTAACAAAAACTGATAAAAAATCGAAAGATAAAATAAATACTAAAAAAATTCCAAAACAAGTTCAATGTTCCGAATGTTCACTTGTTTGGTGTTTTCGTTGTTCAGCACCGTGGCATGAAAATTTTACATGTAAACAATTTATAAAAGGTGATAAACTTCTATTAAAATGGGTTAATCAAGAAAATGATGAACAACGGAATGCCCGAAAATGCCCAAAATGTTCGACATTTATACAACGTAATGGAGGTATGATAAAATAATAGAAATTTTTTCTATTTTATTCATAAATTTTAAATTAGGTTGTCCTCATATGACATGTTCATCATGTGCGTGTGAATTTTGTTATTTATGTGGGCGACGTTATTGTAAAATTCCATTTATTGGTCAACATGGTAGTAAATTCAGGTTTGACTTTCTTTATCTTTATTTTTGTTTTGTTTTTCATCAATTTATTTTAATAGTGTATTTGGATGTCCCAAGAATCTTCATCCAAACAAACCCTGGCTTCGAAGAACTATACGTGGTACGATTGCAACTGGTGTTGTTATTGCTTCACCGATCGTTGCTGTTGGTGCTGTAACAGCAGCTGTAACTATTTTACCAACAGTTGGAATTTATAGACTTGTTAAACGAGCACGTGCTCGTCGTCGTGCGAATCAATTGATTGTAAGTGCTTTAGTACGAGGTTATAGTACAGAAGAAGAAGACACCGGACATGCTCATTTTGATCCTCATTTGGATATGAACGCGGAAGTCGCACGTTATCGTGCAGAACTTGAAGAGGAATTGCCCACGCATGATGATTTCGATCCTGAGTTGGATGGGATTGCAGAAATGGCACATTATCGTGCATTACTTGAAGAACGAGTGGCTAATTATGCTAACGAAATATTTCCATTAGCAATATTTGCTGATATGGATGTTGTAGGTTTAGTTTTAGACAATGCATAAACCTTAATCAGATTGTTAAACATATTCAACAATACCTTCGACTAATAAACAAAAAAAATTATAATCATACTTTGGATAATTTGACAACAATCAATCGTGTAACTATAAATCGTCAACAATTCAATTATTCTAGAACATTAGTTTATACATATATATTTTTTTTTGTTTTGTAAAAACATATTTGTCCAGTGTGTTTTGAATTTTATTGCATTTATTTTTTTTTTGACATATCTATATTCCTACATAGTTTTTCATATACAGACAATTGCATACAAAGATAAATTTATTGTGATCAATTATATTCAATATATTCGTATTTTAAAACTTTTACATTACGGAGAATTTTATTTTAACAAAAAAAAAGAAATGTAAATATTAAAATAATTGATCTTGTTATTGTTCGTGTTGGATTAAATCTTATTATGGCATAAGTAGTTTTACGGTATAACAATTGTAGTATTATGACGTGTTCTTGAATTATTAGGAGCTACATCTAAAAAATAAGAAAATTAATGATTAAAATTTAATGTTTTTCTTTTACATTTTCTATCTTCAGTTGAAATCGAACTGATATGTTGTATATCTTCACGTCGCTTAAATTCTTCTTCACCATGTTGTTTTGTCCATAGAGTAATGGCAAATCGCATTTTATGAAGATCATATTTATTTTTAAATGTCTTCCGTTTCTTAAATCGTTTTGTAATCGCTTTTTGACCTATAAAATTAATTAGAGTGCTATATGTTAAATCATACAGCTCACCATTATTATTTTTGGGTGATGAAAAAATGGTTAAAGGCTGTTCAGATTCCATTAGCTCTCCGATCGTATGCGTAACAACAACTAGTCGAAGCCTATAATACAATGACTATCATATTTATTTTATTTAATAGAATGTTAATCACTTCAATTGACGCATCATGTCTGGATATCTATTTAATTCAGTTTTATGATCCACAAACATATATATTGGATTACAAAGCGGTGATACTATAGGATTACTAGGCACTTCCATAAATTTAAAGTATGGACTAATATACGAATAACCATTTTTTTTTTTTGTAATTATGGCAACTTCAACTTTAATTTGATGTAAATCATCTGAGAAAATTCTTTCTGGAATCTAAATAAGATAAAGAATTGATATTACATAACTGTTACCAACAAAAAACAAACCAATAAATTTAAATAAGTTTTTCCATTTCGATCAGAAAAATAACGTGGTGGTCGAGGTTTTGATGGTTCATTCTTACGATTACGCTTTTTTTTAGGTATAAAATCACCACGTGTACGACCACGAAATTTTTTAGCAAGCTTTACTTTCAGTCGCATTTTCATTGGTTGGCTTACAGCTGCTGGACTATTCATTGTTGATTGTTGTTCGATCTGCGATTCTAAAATTTTCTTTGAACTTGTGAAAGATAACATTCTGTGTTTCATACATACCAGATTCAATAGCACTAGAATTTGTTGGTAAATGTTTTTCAATTGTCATACATTCCGAATTGGTTTTAACTATTATATCCAAATTTTATATGAAATTTTAAGAAATTAACCTACCAGATTCCAAGAGCTCATCTGTATCAGTTTTAGCGTGTTTTGTTCCTCGATCATTAGCTATAAATAAAATATCATGAAATATAAATATTCTAAAAATACTTCTAACTAACGAATACTCTCATTGGATGATAATTCTTCTTCGATATTTTGGCCCAACGTTAATTCCTGGTAATCTATAAAATATTTAGATTTATGAAAGAAAGACATATTTATAATTTTACTTGGTAATTTTCGTTTAATTGGTGAACTTCTATCAGCCTTCGGGGTAATCATATCCCATATATTTTCACATTCATTAAGATCTATGAAAGAAAAAATATAATATTAAGAAAATAAAAATATTGTTAGTTTACCATTCATTGTAGCTGGAGATTCCATTGTATGAGATGCAGTGCAACAATCTAATTCTTTAAAATTAACAGCTAAAACAAGAAAATTATTTTTTTGTTGTCAGAATATATTTCTCTTACCATGAAGTTCTTCTTGAATAAACGTACGAAGAAGATCTAACGTTTCTGTATTGTCGCGTTCAAAAATTGTTAATTTTTCATCTCGATTGTCTTTGTTGACTATGTACAACGGATCATAACGTTTTGCCTCTTCATCATAGAGGATGTAAACACACTTCTCAAATTGTTGTGCATAACCATCATATTTCGACATTTTTACATTAATACTGCCTTGATCATTTTTTGCCATTGAAACCACCCAAATTAATATATGACATATAATAGATAAAGCCTGAATTTCGATTTCACCATCATGTAATTGGCCTTTTTTAATTTGTTTATGATATTGCTCAACAGTTGTGCAATTGATCTCACGTTTTAACATTGCAGTACGTAAATACTTATTTTTGAAAATACGTTCAGCCACGATATTTCGTACTGTATCATCAGTGATAGTGTTAAAAGTAGTATTAACGTCACGAAATGATGATAATAATGATGAACTATCAACTGGAACCTTTTCACGACAAAACTCGTGTAATAAAGCGGATATTTTTACCTTCGAATCCATCGAATAATATTCTTGAATACACCAAAACTAAAATATAAACACTACTATAATTGCAGTTTGTTTTTTCTCTAAACAAGAAAAATAATTTTGTATCGCCCTTCATAAACGCAACACGCGAAAAAAACCCACCGCATCATCTACTTTGAGGCAGAAACAAATGAAAGTATTTTTTATTTCTTTCTTTCAGTGTGACGATACACGAAGCCATACTATTTATACGTTTTGACTCATGGCATTTTTTCTGTTCACTAACTGTAGGAGGACGAATGAATAACCATATTTTAAGATAGAGATGCGCGATAAAAAATTAAAATAAATCATTAGAGTCAACAAAACTTTAACTTTCTCTATCATAATTATTGAGTGATGCAACTGTTTGTCTGTCAACTAATTTATAGCTTGGTTCTCCTTTTACCATTTTAGAAACAACAACTAAAACATATAAGTACTGATTCACGCAGATTACCAATCGAAAAGAACTAATAGTAGATACCTAATAAAAATAAATCTGAATAAATATTTTTTTTGCAAAAATGTCCACCAGATGCACTACAACAGAATCTAAGAGTACTCAAGGAAAAAACTGACAAAACGCGGTGGTCAACGGTTTGAATTTCCGGCAACAGTATAAGGTTTTCATAAGCTAATAAGCAAATTTTCGGGAAAGATCAAACAAATTACCTCGATACTCAAGGACCTACGAACTAATGATTCACTGTAGATCATTAAGCTGCAACTACGTCTAATTATTCTAAACCTACGAAAACACCGGTCTACTTGGCGTTTACCGACCTCTACTAGACCTTATGCTAGTCATGAGAGAGAGGGTTTTCAACAATTTTGAATTTGTAACGACATACCTTCCTATAGTAAGTTGTAACAGGAAAAGTTATAGCAAGACTGCTTGTACCGCTAAAGCACGGCATTTATTGCGGCTTTACACATTTCTTTTTCTTGTTCTGTTGTAAAAAAAACGGAGTACGTAAGGACAGCTGATAGCATAACAACTTGGTAATGCAAACCCACGGTTTTTATAACTTCTTACAATTTAAGCGACTGTTATTTTTAAAAATTCTGTAGTCACTAAATACAAATACATGTCAGACTTTTAAATATGTTTTTTTCATTACTTCTGTTGCAAAAAGTGAAAACAAAATTTGAAAGACTAGTAGATGCGATCAAGGATTTACATTATCACTCATTTTAGTATCCGTTTTGTTTAAAAATCATTCAATTAATGTAGAGGCTTTTACAGTAATTTAATTGAATAATTCACATTATGCTATGAGACATGTCGATGATAAGATCTTTTCTCAAGACTTCTTCAAATGGAATATTCCAACTGCATGACAATATTAAAAATAATCAGATCGACAATATATTATAAACTATTTATATATGAGGATGATAAGTCTAACAGAATACTCTAAATATTTTTTGAACATGTAAGTACTATACTACATTAGAATACCATGATTTATTTTATCAAGTATAGTACTCGTGCAATACGTTCTACTGTAAAACGTCGAAGATTAAATATAAATGTCGAATGGTAAAAATGGCGCTACCTACCACGTCTTTTTTTCAACATTTTACTACTCGACATTTTTACTTTCGACGTTTTACAGTAGAACCACAACTTCATTTTTTGCTAGGAATTGTGAATTAAGCAGATTGAGAATGTGCAATATTTTAGACTTAACATTCTAAATGATACATTTATCTCACCATTAACTTACTTGAAACATAAGAATAAGCAATAGAAGATACAAATACAAAAACTATTCCATAATCTATTATAATTTATTGGTTATTTAAATATAAAAATATAGAAATAAATTTACAAAATAAAGCGCTTAATCTATCATGTAAAGCTATTTCTCGATCCTAACTATATTCAAAATGTTACTTCTTCATGAAGCGAAAAAAATTGATGATATTACTTTATAGTTTGTTTGAGAGAAACATTATTTAGTTTTATATTTTAATTAAAAATAAAAGTTCATAAATCCTTTCTAGAAATATATATATAACGAGCCGGTGTGCCAGTTCTTGATAGTTGGGTTAAGGTGTTTTTAGTAAACATCAAACTGATTTACATCACATTTCATTTGTACATCAGCAAGAACGTTTTGATACGCTTGTAGATAAGGATGATTTTGCGGGAGCGCACGTTGTCCAATTTCAACAGCACGTTCATAATATGGAAGCGCTTTTGAATACTCTTTTAAATTATAATACACTAAACCAATATGATTACATGTATTAGCCAAATCTGGATGATCTGATGGAAGAATTTCTTCTTTGATTACAAGTGATTTTTTAAGAAATTCCAACGCTTTTAAATAATTTTCCATTTGAATATGTACCAAGCCGATAGTATTAAGGATAGAAGCCAATGCTGGATCATTCTGAGATAGCGTATTTTCTGCGATCTCCACTGCACGTTCGTAATATGGAAGTGCTTTTGAATATTCTCCCATATTCCAATATATTAAACCGATGTTATTGTGATTAGCAGCCAGATCTGGATGATTCGAAGGAAGAGTTTCTTCTTTGATTGCAAGTGATTTTTCAATAAATTCTAGTGCTTTTGAGTAGTCTCCCATTGCACTATGTATTAGGCCGATGTTATTATAAGTAGTAGCTAAATCTGGATGATTTGGTGGAAGAGATTTTAAGCTGATGTCAAGTGATTTTTGATAAAACTCAAGTGCTTTTGGGTAATCTTTCATATTAGAATACACCAAACCCATGTTATTGTATGTAATAGCGAAGTTAGGATGATTCTGAGAAAGAGATTTTTCTTTGATATCTAGATCCATCTGAAAGGACTCGAGTGCTTTTGAGTATTCTCCCATATTGCAATGCAATAAACCGATGCTGTTATGAATAATAGCTAAATCTGGATGATTCGGTGGAAGAATTTTTTGTCGAATTTCAAGTGTTTTTTCGTAAGCTGTTACTGCTTGTGAATATTGTTTTATTCGGTGATGAATTTCACCGATGTTGCTATTAACAGTAGCTAAATCTGGATGATTTGTAGGAAGAGATTCAATACAAATTTCACGTGATTTTTCATAGAATTCCAGTGCTTTCGTGTAATCTCCCAAATGACAATATGCTGCACCAATATTATTACAAGTTTCAGCTAAACTGATTTCATTTGAAGGAAGAGATTTTTCTCCAATTTCAAAAGATTTATGGTAGAAGTCTAGTGCTTTCGAATATTCAGCCATATTGTCATGCATTAGACCAATGTTGTTGTAATTATGAACGAGATCAGATGGTTTTGTATCGGGATATTTTTGTCGAATATCAAGTGATTTTTCATAAAATCCAAGTGCTCCTTTATAATCGCCTTTGCTACATTTTATATCTCCAAGATAAGAATAAAGTGAAGGATGTAATTGTTCATCGTCTTTGAATGTCTGTTCGAGTAATATATGAAAAATTTCTTCAGCCTTATCAAAATTTCCCATTTTGATTAGCAAATAACCTAGTTGTTCCCATTTTGTTGATTTTGATTTCTCTTCTCGCATGTATTCAGTGAGTCGTTTGAGATCTTGATCATCATCAGTTGTGGATGTAAGTTCTACACGCCAAAGACGTTCTTCAATCTGTTTAATTTCAGCGATTCGAAATACAGTGTGCATAGAAAATAAGATTTCATCTTCACTTGGAATAGCACTAACTGCTCTAATTGGGGCGAATGGAGTTGAAGGAACCGATGGATCAACAGTAATTTGAAAAAGAACACCGATTGTACCAGCCTTTTTAAGTGACTTTTTAGCGAATTGTAATGAAACTTCTTCATTTAGACTCGTCGATAAGAAGGTATTAAATGCTAATAGACCATCTTTTCGATTTTTTATCTCATCAAAATCAGCAATTGGCATACTTTTACCTCGATAAACAGTAATAAAAATGCTTGGATCGATTTCTGAATGTAATTCTTCAAGATGTCGATGAACATCACGTAAGAAAAACCCCATTTTAATAATAATTTCAACATCTTGTATACGAAGAGCTCGATTAAGTAGTTGATAAGTAAAACATTCACAAGTGTACCACCAGATAGGTGTATGAACATGATAATCTCGTTGGAATTCATCGATAATTTGCAATTCATGTGGATTATCATGAAATTGTTCTCGACAAAATTCAACAAGTTCTGTCTTTGCCGTATCATCATATTCCATATCAAGAAGTATTTCTTTGAGCAACTGTGTATACATAAATGATGGTTCTAAACGATCCACATTTTTACTTGTCACACTGATAGAAACAGAATCATAATTACATTGTTGAGTATCTTGTTTTAGTGCATCACAAATAGTCTCGATCTGAGTAAAAACACCCTTTATCTTTGTCCAATCCAAAGCCCACTGTTCATATTTTGACTTATTTTCACAAAATATATAGATAGAATCAAGTTGAGCTGCGTCGTGAATAACTGGTATGACTGATTGACAAAACCTACCCGATATGAGTAAAAATGCCTTTTCATTTTTTATTTCATTGAGAAAATTCACACATGAATCAGGATTAGTAAATGTATGAATTGAATTGACAATTCGTCGCAGTTGAGCAAGTGAATATTTAAAGTCCGGATCAAGCTCATCAATGTTCGAGTCTAACCAGAGTAACTCGAAATTTTGAACAATTCGAACTCGCCATGGTCTTGTGAAAGACAATGTTCTAGGTGAAATTATAGAAGAAACTATTGTTTGTGTAGCTCGATCTTCGACAACAGTAATGATCGATTCTAATGAAATACTTGGTTTGAGACATTTCGGCATACATTGTCCCATTTTATATTAAACAATAATTATATTTCGTTTCTCTCGTAACAGTGAAAATAATTGTGTATTTCGAATTGAAATAGCGCTGATCGTAATGATGAATAATGTTCGATTATCGATCGCTATTAACGTTATTAGAATATTTTATTTTCTACACGTGTTATTTCGAGCCTTCAGGTGAAACGAAAAGAAAAAAATATTATAACTTTGTCCTACTATTGTTATGCACTGGTTATATACAATTTTGTTTGCTCTATTAATCCTTCGCTAATGAAGGTTATTCAATGTGACTATTAGTAGTAGCGTGAAAAACAATATTTAGTTCATCGGTAACACTATGCCTAGAATACAACTAGATAAAACTGATGAAAAACAACATGTTTTTGTACCTTTGCCTACTTCACACCCATACCCATACCCTTATTAGTCATCAGTGGTTTAGTTTTGAAACAACAAATCAAAATATATGTTGAAGAAGAGAATAACATTTGTTGTCACTAGTTATTCAAGTAACTTCGTTTATAAACTCAATTTTTGATCTAATGGATATGAAGCAATACTTGTTTATTCTTTATTATGCACAATATGAGAAGACGAGAAAAAAAATCATATCATCACTGTTCACTACTTATAAGAGAAGGCTAGTTCAATACAAAAAAAAATGAAGAAAAAGAAGAAGAAGAAGAAGAAAAAGAGAAAAATGTACTGTTTCCTTATCATCACGGGCTAATAAGACAATGACGAAAATAAATAAATAATAATGTATAGAATAGATAGTTTTATATATTAGCAAAAATATTTGAATAAACAAAAGAACCGGTGGTTGTCATTTCTACATACAAAAAAATTCAACAGAATTCTAATTATCATCGACACAAGATAGTTAAAGCTCAAAATACAACATAGAAAAAAAATGAGTTTTGTTAATATTCATCAGTTGCTATATCAATATGTACTAATGAATTTAATGGACGTGATGGTGCCGTTGTTAAAAAGAAATTTCCATTATTTTGTGATTGACGTACAGCGCTACTATCAACTATGCGAGTTCGTGGCGATTCATGAACAGGTATAATATATGGACTATTTCGTGATCTTGATGGGAAAGAATCATGTGGATAACGTATTTCAAATGGAATAGTATATTCATCTGTAGATGAATGAAGAATAATATTTTCCGTACCGATATTAAGTAAAGGTGTTTCAGATATAGGTGTTGTTCGTTGTACATGACCATGTTGTAGTGAAACTTCAAGAATACCTCCAGTATAATCAAGTCCATCACGTTTTGGACGTGTTGGAGAATGTTGTGCACGACGTATACGTGGTAATGTATCAGGTTGGATAATAACCGGTTGTGGAATGTATGTTGAAGTACGACGTGGTAATTGTCGAATATCTGGTTGTTCTACATATTCATACATATTTCCTTGTTTATCTTCTGTTGGTGTTGTTTGAATATAACGATCAGCCATAAAAGGTTGTGAGTCACATTGTGTATAATGATCAAAACTAACAGTAAGTTCAGCCATTGTTGATTTATCATGCATTGAAGGTGATTCTTCTTCGTCATCGTCCTCTTCTTCTTCATATTCTTCTTCTTCTTCTTCTTTTCGATAATAGTTTCTATGATTATCTGTTGTTTTTGATTGAATATGAAAATTATTTTGTGAAAGATCATGATGTTTAGATGATGGTGATGTTGTAGGATAGTTTTGTTGAGAATATATCGATGTATTAAGAGGTTTTGAATGATAATTCGTTGTTTGAGTTTTTGTTCGTAAACTAGGTGTAGTTCCTATTTCTTTCGTTGATCGAGGTTCATATTGAACACCTGCATTTTGTCGTTGTTTCATTGCATCTAAACTTGTATCTGTTTCTTGTGAACGCATTACTGGTCGATGTCGTGGAACATTTGATCGTGGTCGACGTTGTGGTGAAGGACCTCGTAACTGATGTGTAGGTGAAGGAGTATGAGTTCGACGTTGAGGTGATTGTGTGGGAGTATAAGGTCGACGTTGAGGTAATTGTGTTGGAATATACGGTTGACGTTGAGGTGATGGTGTACGAGATCGATATAGTGTTGTACTCGTAGGACGATATGAAGTTGGTGAAGGAGAATGATGATGATGATCATTCACATGATCATCGTATTCTGTATGATAATAGGGTTGTTGTTCATCATATGGATAGTTCGTTGTAAGTGGAGATCTTCGTGTGGAGCACTCATAAGGTACTTTTTCATATCGAGGATAGGCAATATCTTCTCTAAGTGGATATCGTAATCGAGGAGACATTTGTGAATCTGTATAAAGTTCATCGATTGGTGTTTTTCGTTGTTCAGATCGTTCTATATAAGTGAATCGTGCTTTTGATGGTTTTTCTTTTAATGAAAATGATGTTTGTGTTGCTGATGATTGTGGTTGAGCTTCATTACCAAAATTTTTTGTTTTCACTGGTTCATGCATTATACCAATACTTCGTGTAGATTTTTCTTCCGATTGAGTACTTTCATCAATAAGTTTTGCTTTTTGTACACTTGTTTTTGATGTATTATTATCACCACGTCGTTGCATTGCATCAGAATTCTCGTCTTCTTCTTTACTATCGTCAAATGAATTACGACGATATGGTCTTGGTGTTCGAGGAAAGCGTTGAGATCGATTATTAAAAACAGTCGTAATACCTACTACTTCATCATCATCTAAATCAGTCGGTGTTGTTGAAATTGGCCGATGAATTGTTGTATTAGAAGATAAGCCTTGTTGACTGTCAGATGTTTTTGAAGGTAAAGTTGTTGGTTTTGAGGCTATAAAACAAGAATAAAAGTCAAAGATATATATTTTTTTTCGTCTCGAACTGATAAAAGTCGTTGTGCCTACGCATATACTTCAATGTTTTATCACATTCTTTTTTCGAGTCTCTTATTGACATTGTCTTTTAGTCATTCTAAAAAAGGCTTTTGTTTCTTCTTATGATATATTATCATTAATATAAGACGGAAAAACGGTATATTGAAAAAAAAGAAAAAAAAAAGAATATCTACTTAATCACAAAGGAAAAAAAACATAATAAAACTAAATGTCTAGGTTTTTCATTTTATCTTTTCTGCTTTTTTTCTTTTTTTGGTTTTTCAACGTTTTTTTTTCGGTGAAATACATTTGATAAACTTATACGTGATCTATTGCTTCTGCTCGATTGGACAGATATACTTGGATCTGGTTGATAATTATTTCCACCATATCCTTGATATTCAGACGGTGGTTCTCTAACAAGTGGATTATTTCTCGATAAATTTTGAATTCCTACTGAAGGTCTTGCACTAGATCGAGAACTACCATCATCATTGACATAATAATTTCCTTGATTTCTATCTGTATCATTGATTTCGTATGTAGTCGATTCCTTTAAATTCATATACGGACGATCTGCTGTTGTATAACTCGAAGAAAGACTTCCGGGATGTTTAACTATTGATAATGGATTAACAGAGTAATCTTCATAATTTTCATGTTCCATATTTGTATTATTAACTCTATATGTTTCTGCTTCAGTACGAGAACTTTGATTTGTAACTAACGAAAGTTGTTTACTAATATTTCTTGTATGATCATCGCTTGTTGCATCTAATAAAAAATCATCTGTTGATGTTCCAATATCAATCACTTCTTGAACAGTAAAATTCTTATTATTATCAGTGATCGAATGAGTAGAAATTGATCGTGGTGGATTTTTGATAATTAATTTCTCGTATACAGGACGATTAAATAGTACACACAATTGACTTTCATTCGAGATATCTTCGTCTTCGTTTGTTGAAAAACTTCCAGATTTTTCACCGAAATAATATATATTCTTTTGATCTATCGTAGTAGTATGTGAATGTGTTGTTGATGGAACCATATTTGAAGAAAAATCAAATTTTGAATCATTATTAGATGGTATTGGAGGTGTATGTAAATCAATATTTCTCTCATGAGCACGATTTGGTGATGATGATCGACTACGTTGTTTAATAATTTCTTGTATATTATTTTTAGCACGTTCCTGTACTTCAGACGCGTCTAGAGTACCTTTGTATATGTAGGACGTATGAGTATGTTTAGGTTTATAACTATAGATACTCTTATCTTCCACTGGTTTTTTAGTCAATATAAAATCACCTATAACAACTGACTCATTATTCTCAATTAGTTCATTGATATTTTGACGAATATTTTCATGAGATTCTTGTTTAGATTGTTCATTAATATATGTATTATCTTGATTGATTTTGTTCATACGATATTTTGATGGTGTTAAAGTATAATCACCTGCATTCAATTCGTTTTCATCCTCAATATTAGTTGTTGGAAAAACATTAGGTAATTGTGCACGTTGTGTTACACGATATTTTCTTGGTGTTAAATATTTAACTTTACCACCCAGTGGATAATCATAAATTAATATATCATTATCATCTTTTGTATGATTATTTCTATGTATAATCGTTTGTGACATTGAATTAAAAATACAGCTACTATATTATTATTGTTGTTGATTTTATAGAATAGAAGTAATTATAGGAAAGAATAGATGTCTACCGAGCGAAATAACTATTGATATTGATTTTAGTATCCTACTCACAGATCAATAGAATTACAACAGTAGCAGCAGGTAGTAGCAATCACAAGCGCAATTTCATTTATGATAATAGACTTACACATTTTTTAAAAAAAAAGTATTCTATACTGATAAGAATAAAAAGAAATGTGTATATAATTTAATAACACAAGGATAGATAACACGTTGAGAGACACCAAAAAAAACTGAGTATCTTATAGAACAAATAAACTTACCGACAATTATATCTTGCCATGGAGTTTGTATCTCAGGTGATTCAACACTTACAACTCGTACTTTGTATTTACCAGCTATAAAAATGAAGAGAAAATGATAATAGAATTAAAAATTTTAATAGAATACGAACGATCTTTAATCATATAATCAGGAAAATCAACTAATGAACGTCCTTGAATTGGTTCCAGATCTCTTAAAAGTACTGTTCTTATATTTGTATTATTTTCGACTGAAAAATCAGATGATAATATTATTTATTATTTTAATTAAATTTCTTACGTTTCTCTTCTAATTGAACGCGATTTGTTAATCCTTCATCACTAGCAGCACTAAATGTTTGCAATTTTTCACCTGCAATAACCATCGATTGAGGTGGATTAAACCATTCCAGAAAAGTTAATGTAGGTGCTTAAAACAAACTCATCATTAAAACAAAAAATAATCTATTTATTCCAACTTACCCCTCAATGAATCTGTCAATCGAATGAATTGAAAATGATCATTAACATCCAAATATTTATCCTAAATAGAAAATTTTCTTTCATTTATCAAAATTTCTTTAAATAACTCTTACTGATGAATTCAAAATTTCATCTCGTTTTTCATCCAATGTTTCAAGGTCATTAATACCCTATTTAATAACAAAAAAAAAGTTACATTATTTTTTTTTGTATTAAATCTTTACATTAGCTAATAATGTTTGAAGACTTCGTTCAAGTCCATATTCTCGTAATGCATTTACTAGACGCATATCAACTCCATAGAATCCAATGCCTTGTATACGGATATCATTTCCGCCATAATTATCCGATATAAATACACGGATAAAACGAGTTTTCAATGGTGCAAAAAATAAATCATTCTTATTTGCTTCTATAAAAAAAGAAATAAATATGAAAAATAGACAGTTTTTATTGTCAATGCCAGAATTAAGATACACTCCGTATAAGATAAGTATCTCAAAAAAGAGAGGTTAAGTTAGGACATCTTTAACAAACATCCAAAAGAATGATCTACGACCTTTGATTTAAATCAAGGTACTTCAGATTTATAGTTCAAAATTATAATATGTTTTCGTATTTTTTATCAGATTATTAGACTGTGATGTTTAATAAAGTGAAAACTAATAAAATTCCTCTTATTTGCATATGTAAATCCACGATTCTATTTGCGCATCGTTGGAGTGTAAATACGAAATTATTTGCACTGTATTTCAAACTACAGATCTGAAGTCCCTTAACCTAAAACAAAATTTCGTCTAGAGAGAGTAGATCATTCGTATACTTAATTCTGGCGCTTGACTATAATTAGAAATTATTGAATAGACAACATACGAGATAGTGGACATGTAAAATCTTTGACTTTTAGCCAAGGA
This sequence comes from Adineta steineri, assembly GCA_905250115.1. Lineage (NCBI taxonomy): Eukaryota > Metazoa > Rotifera > Eurotatoria > Adinetida > Adinetidae > Adineta > Adineta steineri. The sequence continues at coordinate 7,259 of CAJNOI010000942.1, read as the reverse complement.
CCATTAAAAGCATTTGATACATCAATATGACCAGTTTTTGGTGTTGATTGATTTTCACTAGACATAGAAAAAAAACAGTCAATCGAAAGAATTATTTTATTTTTTATACCATCCAATAATTCTCATTCCACTAATATTAAATTGATGTTTTAAATCAAAAATTACCCAAGCATCTTTATTCTGTGTACAACACCAAAAAGTTCCATTTGAAGCTAAAATGAAAATTTTGATTTTATTAATCAATTATTTTCAAAATCTTATCTTACTATCAAGAAGATTTTGAACAGATGAATTAATATCAGTATTACTTCGAAATTCTTCACTATCTAATGTCCAATTAGGATGACTACGAAGCAATGGATGAACATATGGAATAACATTTGCTTAAAATAATAATAAATTTAGCAATTAAATCATATAAAATTTGAACAAATAAAAAAACATGCAAAATGAGCAGCATTAGCAAATTAACGAAAAAGAAAAATAACCATTTAGTAAACAGTGCAAACTATACAATGTACAAAATGATGTGCTCGTGCATCTGTGAGGGACACTTACTGATCAATACGTGTGTTTACAAATGCTAAAAGTCAGATTTGTTAGTTTGATTTTAAAAGACACACAAAACACACAAAGAATTTCTTTTTCATTTATTCATACCATGTGAAGTACTGGTTGTATATCGACGATAATCCGATGGTCCTACTCTTGGTGTATCTAAATAGAAAATTAGAATATGAAGAACATTAAAACAAAAGAAAAGAAAATCTTTAATTCCATCGTATTTTCGTTGATGAAGAAGAAGGAAAAGATTGTGATATATAGAACAGTGACAAAGGAGCAGAAGATTAAAACAAAAATACTATTCATTGTTTTCCCAGACCTCCATCTATAATTGTTGATATTGTTCCCATAGTTGAATTTGGATTTGCTCTTGTTACCCATTCTCTCTTTTTCGCTTCATTCATTTCGGATGCTATAGTGGATGAGGGATATGTTGTTATATATTTTGTTTTTTTTTTCAAATTTTCTATGAAGAATATCTTTTCGAATATATACTTACTAGCAAGTACATTAATAAATGATTGTTTTTGATCAGTTTGTAGATATTCAGCTATACCTAGCGGTGTTTCACCTCGATTGTTAGTCATATTTTGATCAGCACCATGAGAAACTAATAAACGAGCGGTCGATAATTTTAATGAACGAATTCTATTTCGAAAAAAAAAATAAATTATGAAATTAAAATTATAATTTTTCTATTACGCAATATGTAATGGGGTTGTACGTGTTCGATCCGTAATATTTGGATCCATACCATAATCAAGTAATGCTTCCAAACATTTATCATAACCTGTAAAATTTAAATTAAATATAGTCGAAAAAAAACAATTAAAAGATTTACCAAGACGAGCGGCAATAATTGCTGCTCGATAAGCTCGTTGTGTTAAAGTTCGATCATGAGAAAGTAAAGCGTTGACAATTTCTATTGAATACATTATAAATACGATAATTTATTTGAATATTATACCTGGTTTATTTGAAACAACAGCTTCATCAAGTGGTGTTCGTTGATTTCGATCTTCGATTGTTGGATCAGCTCCAGCCTTAATAAGAAAAACAAAATTTACTACCATTGATGAATTTAATAATCTTGTATTTCCTTACATAAAGTAATGCTCGTATATGATTAGCATTTTCGTCAATATACGATACAGCCGCACGATGTAATGCTGTTTTTCCTGATTGATTTGGTACATTTGGATTTGCATGATATTTAAGTAATAAATCAGCAATATGATATTTCTGACGATGTACAGCTAAGTTTAAAGCTGTATCACTACAAAATAATAATAAATATTTTCGGTAAAAATAAAAAATCTTTTTTTTAGCTAACCCTGTTGCACATTGTTTATTTGGATTAGCTCCGTGTACGAGAAGAATTTTTGTTTTTTCATATGAACCTTTTCCCGAAGCAATAATTAATGGTGTTACATTATATTTCGTTCCTGTACAATCAATAAAATCAATTTGATCATCAATAACTGCATCAAATGCTATAACTTCTGCCAAACTTCGAAATGGTTTTCGATGAAATTGCTGTAAAAAGCTCTAAAAATAAATAATAGAAATTATTTTCTTGAAGTTTTGTTTTAAAAAAATAACATACAAATAATTGCTCAGCATTACCTCGGTCCACGATGGTCAACAGTTGCTGACGCCTCTGTTGATCCTCGTGCCGCAAATTCATTTTTATATAATCTGAAAAGACAAAAAAGTAGACAAAATTTTATTTTGATTCATGTATAGCAGAATACAAATGTCGATAGAATATTTTTAATAAAGATAAACGTGGAAGAAGTTTAACAAAAAGTGGTAACATAGATTTATCACTATCATTGATCATTAATGTCAAATAATAAATTAAACGTTGCTAATCATATAGAAAAATAAAATAAAAAATCAGTAAATTTAGAAGAATAATAAAGAATACATACAGAAACAAAACCTTCATTTATTAATATATCTTTTATTCGATTTGAACTTATAAATGTTGTTGTTTGTCGTCCAATAACATACGTTGTTGTTAATTGTAGCCCAATTTGATTGCCAACAATTACACATTCTATTCAATGAATGATAAGAAAACATTTTAAGCAATAGTTTTTGCTATCTCGATCCTATCTTTGATGGTGAGTTTTATGTATAAGATGGGAAATGAAATACTTATAACTTTGGATCAAAAAAGTTTAACAGGAACTATCCTATTTAAATCTATTTTATACATAAAGTCTATAGAAACATTCCATTATGATCATGACGCTCAAGTACTATCTATAACTCTATTGTTGATCCTTAGAAGTAAAATTCGCCATTAATGTTATTGCTCTCTATTCGAATTTACAAGAACTTAAAGCTCGAGTTCTGATTGTCAGATTTTTCATAAACTACAATTTTCAGTACAGTCAAATAAATTATCATGGAGACTACAAGGTACTAAAATGCTGCTCTATTTAATTTTAAGACTGTTTTTCAGAATATTGAATTAAAAGCTTCCGCATCTAACTGATGAAGCAGAAATGTCTGAAAAACTTCAAATATAAATTCGAATATTGTCTTTAAAATCATTTCGATCATCCGTTATAAAATAAAACCAATAAATAAATTATCATACCACGTTTTACTTTTAAATAAGCTTTTATTAATACACCAGCTAATAAAATAATTGATAGGAATAATAATAAACTACTATCCTAAAATAATTCACTTATATATAAATAAAGACTAAAGAAACAGTATTTTTACTTTTTTATGAATACCAATAAGAGCAGCTAAATAAGTAAAAATAATTGTCGATAGAATCCATTTTTGTATATGTACAGTTCGTCGTTCTAATCGACATTCAGTACTTAAATTATTTTCATGTTGTATTATTTCATAGTCAAGTAATTCACCATAGATATTTTCACATGTTCCACCATGAAATTTCATCTAGAAAATTAATCATATATGTTTGATTTTTTTTTGTCTTCTTTCAATTGAATAAGACACGTTTATATTTTATAAGAAAGAGAAAAAAAATCCCATTTGTTTTATTGATCAACTTTTGTTGGTTACAAAAATTTTCTACGTAGGTCAAATAAGTACGTTTACATTCAGAAAAAAAGAAAGAATAGTATACTTAACTTTTTTAATTTTATCGCATGATCAATAACTGATCATGTTTTAATAGAAATAGATATATTTTTTCTTAAAAATGTGGAATTTTTACGGTTTTGAAAACAAAAGCAATGAAAGTCAATTCTTCTATCATTTATTATTCTATAGTCAAGTCTGATTTTTCTAATTCATTTACAATTTATTAAGACTCAAGGACTTATTGATACTTTACACATTTGCTTATTGACGCCTAAGGCTTCTTAACATGTAATATTTATTTTTGAAGGATCTATTCGCATATGAAAAGAGGTTTTTGTCTTACCAATAGTTTTTGAAAATCTTCTACTTTCTGCTTCAAAAAGAACTGATTTCTCCTTAAACATATATATAAATTTTTATTTCAATAAAATAATCATCTTTTATATATACATAAAACTAAGTCTATTAAGTCAAGTAGGTGAATCAATTGTATTGATCTTACAAGAGATTATGTAATTCTGAGCCACCTACGAATATTTTCATAATAAATGATTCAGAAGCGATATATAGTGTTATACTTGAAATAACGTAGGCGAAAAAAAACCGCAGGGTATTTATATTACTTGAGATTTGATATAATGCGTGTTCGAACACCTCCAATATTTATAATGTCTCACAAACTAATACAAGAAATTCTCTTTCTCTGATCTTATACTGTCAATTTTGGTAGTAATCATATAACTATATATATAGTTGTTTTTTTTTTCTTTCTCATTAATACTCAATTTATTTGATAAGAAAAAAAATGGATACTGACAATCTTAGTGGACAATCTCTATTGTTGATTCATCAATAGGGCTACTTAAAAAATATAAATATATAAAATGTAATTGAACAGAATGAAATGAAAAAAATAGAACTTAAAAAACATGAAAAAATGACGGTAACTGAATGTAAAAAAAAACAAGTTGTTTCATAATGTATACACTTATTATTGACACGATGAAATTGTAATAATAAGAAGGAAAGAAAAAAAAAACAACACTAACAAACTGACCGTAGATTACATTTGAATAATTGTCGTAAATGGAATCTGCATTATTAAGAAAAAATATGAAAATTGATATTTGTTATTTTCGAACAGGAAATTTATTCTTTTGTATTTTCTTCACCTTGTGATGATAGATCCAATTTTTCAAGGTTGTTTATTTCTCTCTCTCTTTCTCTCTTTACTTCATTTTTTTTCTCGTCTTATAATATGTACAATTTTGCGGTTTGTCTCACGCCAGCTATTTTTTCATGCACGCCTACGATTTTACATCGCTTTATGCAGGAAAAAGAAATGGTGAGTTACCTGTATGTCTAATTCTCTACTCTTTGTTACTCTGCTTCCTTTCAACATTCTCTTATCGATAACGACGACGAGAGAGCGTCAATGAAACGAAAGAGAAAAAAAAACGTACTGAATTTGAAATTATGTCATTCGGTGACGAATGGTTGAATGCTTTGCTTATAACTAAAAGTATGATGATGATGGATAAATATCGAACGAAAGAGTTGGCTGATATACAGAGTCAATATATCTTGAAGTGGTAAATAGAAGGAAGAAAAGAAGTTCGAAATAGATTTGTCAACTTATTTTACAGAGATGAATAGTTAAAGAATGTGTGCAAAAGACGAAAGATCTTACTTTGGTTTCAATTTACAACTAAACTTGCTTTCTTTTACTCTCATTCATTGATGAAAGCGACAACTTCGTTTTTTTCCATTCTTTCTTTTTGTATTTTAAAGTAAAAGAAGAAAAAAAAAAATTCTAAAACTAAGAACAAAAATATCTTCTTTACATTTACTACTTCTAATCTCTCATTGAAACCGCCAACCACATACATAAACATATTTCGTGCTCGTTTTTCACCTCTAAATCTTACACGAAAAGATTGAAATCAATATTTGATAAAATAAGTGCATCCTTTCTAATTCGGATATATATATAAAAGAGAAGAGATCAATTCAAAATTTTTTTATTTATATCTCCTTCTTGTGAAATATATCGTACACAACAACAACAACAACAAAAAACATTACATATATTAAAGAAAATTATGTATTCAATCCATATTTTGCTTGTGTTTTAGCTAATTTTTCTTTTTCTTTATCTAAATTGATTTTATCAAAAGCTTTTGTTGCTTGATAATAAAGTACAACTAAATAACGATTACAAACATTAAATCCAGATAAATGATCACAAGCATTTTTGGCATCAAATATATCTTCATAAACTACAAAAGCTGTGCCTAAAATAAATAAGATTAAATTAAATATTTTTCATAGAAGATTTGTTTACCTCTTGTATCCGGCGTATTACCAACACGAATCTGACGAATGGCACCATATTTTCCAAAGATATCATACATTTCTTCAGCAGTAATTTTATAGGGAAGATTGCGTACATATAAAATTCGATTTATTTCAGGTGGTAAACGAAGGTTTGCTCGCTTTTGCATTGCCATCTTAGCGTTTTAATGAAGATTTTTATATTAATCTAAAAAAAATATAACACAATTATGAACAAAAAATATTGTTTTATTTTTCATCTCGTCAAAGATATCCGAGTAAAATTAATTCTATGAAGTTTATGTTAAGAGCTCATTGTATTTATGTATTCAAACAGAGTCATGTTACATACTATGAACAAACCATTTGAATTTGTACTTGAGAAATACCTTAAAGTAAAAAATTTTATCATGTTCATTTAATCAAATGGTATAAACTAGGCATAATATCCAGGCAAAACGGAACTACGGTCTGAATTTTAAAATAGCTAGAGTTCTGTGGCCTTCACTAGTCGCGATTCGACTAGCCAAAGCCATAGGAGTCCAGCTATTATGGTTAGAAAATTATAAATATTTCGCCGGACAACCTTTTTTAAGATTCTGATAGTAATGCATATGTTACGCCGATATTTCTGCATTAGGTTTGTCAAATAATACGAATGAAGACGAAGTATGATCTACAAAAAATTAGTCTGATCATAATGCATTACAAAACTGAAAGAATAAATAGAATCGTCATCATGTAAGACATCAATTTTTCTAGAAATACATCCTTATTCTCTTTAATACTTTCTAATGGATCTATTTTGAATTATAAAACATCGACTATAAGCATAAACTCTTAACTAGATAACTGTCTCACTAATATGGATTTTTTTTCATGATGATGCTCGAATAATAATACTCTACTTTTATGTTTCTGTAATCGAACTTCAAATCGCATATACATACATATTTAAATCATTTTTGATACAACAAGTACTCAGTCTCATATTTGCATCCATAAATATAAACCTACTAAATAGCTCTCTTGAATTAACATGACAAATATTACCGTTATGTAAGTTCTCGTCCATATTATAATCCAAACTAAGAATTACTATTTTATTTCGAAAGTTTCTCTTTGTTTGTATCATTTACGTATATGTTTTCTTTTCAACCAATAAAAATTCGACAATAAACCTCTAATACATACCTTACTGACATCTATTTCAATTTATTTTTCTTTATGTGTTATTGTTTGAAAAAAGTTCAATGAAATGAAAAATTCGAGAAATATTCTTTTTA
>CAJNOI010000941.1:0-22134 GCA_905250115.1 Adineta steineri | reverse complement strand
ATGGATATTGATATGATTGTTCGAATGGGTTTCTTTATTAATGATCTGAATCGTGATATTCAAAGACTCCATACAGAACAATTCGGTGGTCATCAATCAGATAAAACATTTATAGTTTATCGTGGACAAGGTCTTTCGAAAGAAGATTTTACTAAAATGACAAAAACTGAAGGTGGACTTCTCTCATTTAATAACTTTTTATCGACTAGTAAAAATCGTGATGTTTCTCTCAATTTTACACAACAAACCACTACAAATCCTGATATTGTTGGAATTCTATTTGTTATATCAATTAATCCTACGTATTCAACAACTTCATTTGCTTCTGTTAGTGATGTTAGTTATTTTCATACGAAAGATGAAGTTCTCTTCTCTATGCATACCATTTTCCGTATTAGAGATATTAAACCATTGGATGAAAATAATCATCTATATGAAGTAAATTTAACATTAATCAATGACAATGATCAAGATTATCGTACTCTTACTGATCGTATCAAACAGGAGAGTTTTCCAGATTCGAAAGGGCAGTATAGGTTAGGATTACTACTAACTAAAATGGGTCAATTCAATAAGGCTCAAGAAGTGTATGAAGTTTTACTTCATCAAACAACGAATGATAGTGGCAAGGGACCTATTTATTATCAACTAGGTTCGATCAAACGTAATCAAGGAGAATATCAAGAAGCACTTAGATATTATGAAAAATCACTTGATATCGATCAAAAAATACTTCCTTCTAATCATCCAGATTTGGCTTCTTCCTACGTGAGCATCGGTATAGTATATGATAGCATGGGTGATTATCCAAAAGCACTTTCTTATTATGAGAAAGCTCTTGAAATTCAACAACAAACGCTTCCTTCCAATCATCCTGATTTGGCTTCTTCCTATGGCAGCATCGGTTTAGTATATTGCAACATGGGTGATTATCCAAAGGCACTTTTGTCTCATGAAAAAGCCCTTGCAATTCAGCAACAATCACTTCCTTTCAATCATTCTGATTTAAGTACATCCTATATCAACATCGGTAGTGTGTACTACAACATGAGTGATTATCAAAAAGCACTTTCTTATTATAAAACAGCTCTTGCTATTCAACAAGAATCACTTCCTTCCAATCATCCTGCTTTTGCTTTATCCTATATGGGCCTTGGTTTGGTGTATAAGAACATGGGTGATTATTCAGAGGCACTTTCTTATTATGAGAAAGTCCTTGAAATTCAACAACAAACACTTCCTTCCAATCATCCTGATGTGGGTGCATCCTATACCAACATCGGTAGTGTGTACTATAATATGGGTGATTATCAAAAAGCACTTTCATTTTATGAAAATGCGCTTGCAATCAAACAACAATCACTTCCTTCCAATCATCCAGATTTGGCTTCTTCCTATGTGGGCATCGGTATAAAATACAATAGCATGGGTGATTATCCAAAAGCACTTTCTTATTATAAAACAGCCCTTGCAATTCAACAAGAGTCACTTCCTTCCAATCATCCTAATTTAGCGTCGACCTATGATAACATGGGTGTGGTGTATGAGAATATGGGTAAATATTCAGAAGCTCATTCATTTTATGAACATGCTGTACAAAATGGACAACAATCATTACCATCAAATCATCCTAAGCTTCAAAAATGGAGAGAAAACCTCGAACGTTTAAAAACGAAATTATAATTTTTTTCTCTATTTATTTTTTGAAAGCAAAATAAAACTGATGAAAAAGAATATATGCTTAATGAATAGAACGAACTAGTCTTTCTGTTACAATATTAAAAAAGAGTTAATATTATTGATAAACTTATCCATATTAAATGAATATAATACGTGTACATAAGTATAACTGTACTTAGTAATTGAAATCAACAACTCACTATTGATAAAAATCATTTGTTGCTTTTAAAGAAAAATTCAGTACTAAATTAGTTAGAAATTACATGATTCGCTAGGTCGCGATGATTTAGACAACGGCAAAATGATGTAAACTCATTCGAAATCGATACTATTCGAGAGAGAGAAGTTTAATATTCATAAAAACTTTGACACTCTGAAAAAACGAAATAGAAGATATTTTGATAAAAATTCATTGTGAAGATTTCATTTATCAAGATGAGATGCAAATAATAGTTTTCAGAATTCTTTTCTTTGAATTAGTCATTATATACACAAAACGATAGAAAAAGTTTAAAATAAATAAATCTGTATTTTATATATGCATATAAAACATAAGTTTTGAAATAATTTTTTCGTACCAAAAAAAGACCAAGATATTTTATCGAAAAATAAATCCTAGAAATTTGAATAATATTTACTAATGCACTAAGTCAAAATATAATTATTAACTTTCGTGCGTCATATATATATATATATATATATTTAAAGATCAACTCCTTTGAATTCGACTGATCATATTACAAAAATGATAAACATCAACAAAAAATAAATATTTTGGTAGATGAAAAATAATACCAGTAAAAAGAAGAAATGTATTGAAATATTGATTTATCTTTTGTTTTTCTTCACATACTGACATGTACTATTTTAAAAGTAAGTGCTTCACACCTACAGTCAACATAGAAAAAATCGAATTATATAGACATCAGTATGAGAGATTTACATGTTAAAAATACATATTTATTCAGCTATTATTTAATTCTCTGTTAAGCATGAATCAAACAATTTTATTCATCCAGGTGGATATCTTTTTCCCTGATCAACTAATACCAAAATATCAGCATCAATTTTCAATATAAATATACTTTTCTCTCCCATTAAATAAATAGGTAATAAGAAAAAAACATATAAAAGCCATAGTAATAGAAGATTTCTTGTTTTAATATTAATTATGTCGCTTCTTCGAAATTTCATTATTTTTCTTATCTATATTAATTCATTATCGTATGCTCTTCAATGTACTACAGATTGTTATTTTCAATCAAATCTCTCAACTACATTTGAAATACCTAAATCATGCAATCAAATAATATCTGCAAAAAATTGTGGAATTCGAATATCATTTTCGTATTCCCCGTATTACTCGGGTCTTTCCTTCAATTTTCAACACTCGAATTATTCTTCTGGTGCCTTCTATAGTTCTTCAGTAGAGCTATCAGATGGTGGTTCATTTTCTTTTTATTACAGTATTGATCATACCTGCAATCATAAAGATGATTGTGCAATAGAATTTGCAAACAATAATATACGTAATATACTTCGTCGTTTGGATTTTAATCATGCAGATTTGATTAGAGAACTCTCCCCTCTACTTTCAACGAACGTATCAATTGAGACTAGTGACGTCGCATGTTTTGATTCTAATGAAAGAGTACGTCAATGTGGAATTGTTACCAAACCTGGACTATGTCAAGCAGCACAACAATTAACAGGAAGACAAAAGACGAACCGTACTTGTAACTACGAAAGTTACAGAGGTGAAAAGTCGGTAAGCATATATGATTTCGGTTCATTTGCTAGCTTTTCTATCACATGTAATCGATCATTATGTAATGGACCTGTGACACAACAAGTTATAAAAGAAATTATGTTTAAATACAATATTACAAAAACAATTGATGGACGATTAAATAATGGTTTACGTCTTTCATTATCTTCTACATTTCTGTTGTCAATCATTGTTTTCTTATTGTATGTTTAATTCTTTAATAGATTATTCTCTAATAAATAAATTTCATAATATTCGTTTTAATCATCAAAAATGAAATAAATAGATAGAATACATGATAATGAAAACGATCGCAGGAAGTAGTTTTGAAAAAAGTCACCTGCCTTATATAAATAACTAAATACAGAAATGGATACGACAAATTTGCTTTAGTTTGTGCATCGACTTTACTGATGAGTTATATGCTTTTTCAGATAATTGAACATTCGTTTTTACTTTTATGATCACACTATTACTTTACAAATTGAAGATTATTATACATCAGTATTTGAAACGTTCTAGATAATTAATCGCGATCTCTTTATTTTATCTTATTGGTTAATAATATTTTTGTTTATGTAAAGCATATTGAAAAAGAAGTCATTGGTACTATAATATTATATCAGTATTTTACGATAGGCTATCGGAATTTATTCATTTATTAATAGCATGTAATACATCTTAATTCTATCAAAAGAGAGTGTCTATATTGAGTTCAACTGATTCTATTTAACAATAAAATATATAACAGTTATAGGAAATTCTGAAAAAATAAATCCTAGAGGTTACTTCTTCTTGAAGAATCTTCGGCTAATCTTTTTGTGCAAACCTAGGAAAAAACATGTTTCAAAGGTCAGTCATTTTGACAACAATGAATCGATCGCTAAATCACAAATTCCTAGTGTAGATTAATATATAAACATAAATCATATTACAGTAATCAATCAAATAGATAATTATTAATAAAAATCAAAAGCGTAATCAATGAAGAATATTTCCAATGATATATTTTCTTCAGAGATTTATCAAATAATACTATCTGAAAACAAAACAAAAAAAATAATAACACAAACATATCTACTAACAATAATTTTTTTTCACAACGAAAAAAAAAATAACACTAAAAATTAAACAAAACAAAATTTCAAAGTTGTAGAATAAATTGTCCATTCGGTTCATGAAATTGTCTTCCAACATATGTAATCCATGCAATAATTCCAACAATTAATGATAATACAAGTAATGCTAAATCAGCAATTAAAAATCTTGTTGAAAGTAAACTAAATATTTTTAATTGATTAACTTCATAAGCAACTAATATTATCAAAAATATATTTATTAAATTAACAACAAATGTTATATATGCATGACTTGTTGCATAAATATGATATTGTCGACCTAAAATACATGTAAATACAAGTGGAAGAAGAATAATACCCAACAGAATAATAATAAAGCCAAGTGCAATTAATGAACCAAATAGATAGAGATAATCAGATGTTAGAAATATAAATGTTACATTCACTGTTAATAAAATAAAACCAACTAATGAATGATAGAATGCAAGACATCCTGCTAAATTGCCCCAACAAACACCTGATTTCCAATTTGAATCGGAAAGTATATTTGAATCAACGTCCATTGTATGATTTTAAGTGTCTTTGTGTAAAGAAAAAAACAAATAATAAACAATTATATAGATGTATGTATATATATATATATATGTCAGTGGTGTATATTTCGATTAGAACGACAGGAAGAAAAAACAACTGAATGAATTCTTTTATTAGCTGAATGTAATAGTTTATTGAAACAATTTTGTATTATTTTTCATCAGTTATGATAAACTATAAGTATGTCTTTTATCTCTAAATAAAAGACGTTCTTGTTTAGAATTAATCTTTGTAGTATTAAACAAGTCATCTTTGACCCTATTAGTAGTAAATTTAACAATATCGTGAATTTTTTTTATTATTTTGTGAATAAGTGTGAGGCGAGATTGACTGTATGGTTTGTGGTGTGAGGACATACAAAGCGACAACGATAGGAGGAGATTTCGAGTAGAAATGAACAACGATTTTTCAGATGACCCTATAAAAATTTGTTTCTAGACTTCATTTAAGGTATAAAAAAAGAGTTTATACTAATAGGGTTAAACAAATTTGTTCTAGAAAATACAAAATAAGTATTAATAAGTTTATACCATATGCTTCTTTCATATTTTTGACAGGTCAGGAAGACACTATTCTGACATTATTTTAGATAATTACAAAACTGCAATTATTTTTGTAACCAATGTTCATGTTTATTTGATTCGAAAGAACGACAACATATGGATTTCGATGTGTTTATAGCAAACGGTATTCATCTGTTGTCACTATTATATTATATATTCTTATAAAATGATATTATTTATTAATGAGAAGAATTGTATATATTCGTTATTAGTTTTATATACAAACTTTTCTCTATACCTAATATATATCTTTAGTTTTAAAAAACAAAATTTCATCACAATATTTATTATTAGATAGACAAGGAATTAAATGGAAAACAAGAAAATACAACGAAATACTTAGAAGATAATCTAAAAATAAGGAGTGATTAATATTTTTTCTGTCACACGCCTTTCAATTTTACTTATGAATTAACCATCAGATATTAAATAAATATTTTGAGAACATTATTAAAAAAGACTTTTGAGTACATATTCCATATAAATGTACTCAAATTTTTATATTTTAAATGATAAAAGTCTTTTATATTTTAAATGATAAAAGTCTTTTATAATTTTCTTTTAAATTAACCAATTTGTCTATTCAATTTTTGAATTCATATGAAAATATATATATTTTTAATTTGTTAGAAACAATGATCAGTCAAAAGAAATAAATAAATAATTTATAAATGTCAGAAGACTTCAACTAAAAAACAATAATAATAATTGTAAAGTTCTACTTTTTTTTTGATTGATCGACGTTTAATCATAACAGGATATGATTTAAAAACTAGGTGCATATTCTTTTATTTTCTTTCTTTCATCAAATGAATCGTTTTTTAATTCCCAAAAGCATAATATTCTTTTGTTTATTTCTTTTCTATATAAATGATAATAATCACAATTCAAACTAGATGAATATTTTAACAAAACTATCACATAAATTATTATCTGTCGAAGAAAAAAAATAAAAGAAAAATGATTAGTATATAGAATTCTTTCGATCGTTCGATGTGAATAGAATATTTAATTACTTTGAGATATATGTTTCTTTTCGTAAGATGTTATATTACCATATGCATGATTTAAAAATGAAAGTACGCATTACATAAAGCCATTCTAATCTCTTTCTTATGTATCTAAAAATCTGTGAAATAGAAGATTATTATTATTTGTTATAATTTATCTTAATTATAAAATTCCAATAGATTCTTTTGTCATTGTGTTAATAAAGAATAGGATAAATAATGTTATTATTTCTAATAGAAGGATTATTACTGTCTTTTGTGTTTAAATAATATGTCAGGTTTTTGAAAAAAACAAGAATAAAGTCATTTGAAAGTGAAAAATGATATGGGTATGGGTATTTATTTTCATATTTAAAAATTAATAAAACAGATGGTATGTCTGCATGACATTTGCCTTTTCAAATAATAATATTTAAAATAAAGTTCATGTTTTTTTCTTTGTTAAACAACATATGGAAAAGCATTTCTTTTCTATTCTTTACTTTTAACTTATTATATTTTGAATTAAATGCCATATTTACTTAGTTAATATAAGGAGCATTATATGGTACGTTTTTCTTTTATATTTATACATGTAAGTTTATTATCGATAAACAAAAAAACTATGTAAGTCATATTTGAGATAAAAATTGACAACTTTAGATGACAACAATGACAGATAAGAAAGAAGAGAAATGTCATTTTTCTTTTCTTGTGTAGGTTTGATCTAATAATCAGTTAATTGACTTTAACTAGTTGTTCAAAACATCTTTTATTGATGAGAAAAATTTTTTTTTTTCGTAAATCATTTTGTTAACTTTTAAAATCTAATTATATCTGCTTTTTATTAAAGAAAAAAAAAGTTGATTAAAGTCAGAAACAAACTATTTATAGACAAAAATTAAGAATTTAATTATATAAGTCACAGACATAGATCAGTTTTTAACAGTTATGTCATTGTGTAAGTCAACTATCTTTTAATAGACATCAAAAACAAGAACATGTCGTTCATTTGAAGATATTGATTATATCTTAATAAATATAAAGAGAAGAAAAAAAAAAGAAACATGATATAGTGTTGCTGCCGTCGTCTGAGTAGCAATAGTTGCCTGTCACCTGTCATCCACCTCCAACGATATTTATTGAGCTTTTCTATAGTGACTTGTCACACAATTATAGACGTCATCATTACCATCAGATTTCTATGTATCTTTTGTATTAATTTGTTAGTATTTACTATTTATAAAAACAAGAAGATACTCGCAGTCTTTTTTCCTTCTTTCCTAGTTGCCTTTTTTTTTAATTGAATTCGATTTGTCACAACAGCACGTTAGTTCCTTTCTTCTTCTTTGACGTCAGTATTATCGTCTCATCATATCTTTAGGAAGTGACAATTATTTCTTTTCTTTTTATCTACTCTCATTTATTCACCGATGATCTATCTATATATGTATATATTAGAACATCGTTTTCCATACGTTTTCTTTTTCTCCTTTAAAAATCTACCCAAGAGAAAAAAACACGAGCCGAAAGAAAAGAAACAAGATACTGTTAACAGATCCTACGTCATACTCCCTCGTTCATAATCACAAAGTGTTATTCGGGTGTATGGATGAATAGATGTATAAAAAGAAAGAATTTAATTTCTTTTAATTTACAAAATAAAAATATAAGAAAGAAAAGGCAATGTTTTTTAATATCTTTTTTTTCTAGTTAATTGAAGAGGAAAATCCAGATAACATTTTATGCGTAGTTTTTATATCAAAATTTGATAGATAGAATGAAATACAACAGATCTTTTTCTTTTGTAATTTTTCTACTATTACATATTGAACAATCGTAATATAATTTATTTATTGATCGATTCTGTCATCATTTTTCTAGCTAATATATGACAATTGAATTTAATGCGATAGATGCATTTTTCCACCCACGAATATCATATTATCCTTAGAGAGTTTTAATAATAAATATATATATTTATGCTTAAGAGATACTAAGAAGAAACACAATTGACAAGTAAAACATAGAAATTTCAGAAAGAGAATTTCTTTTTTTTTACTTTTAATTTCCCTTTTTATTATTTATTATCTTCTTAAATAAAAGAAAGAGCAGGTAATCCAGCTGTTTTTCTATGCATATAGAAAGTCTTGAATTCCTTATGTTTTTCTCTTTTTTTTTCTCTATTTCTTCGTTTTCTCCTCCCCCTACTGTTTCTATTAGAATTCTTTTTGTCTGACTTCTTTTGCATTCTTTTTCCATTTATTTATGATGAAAGAATGTATACATGCTTATATTCACTCTCTCATAGAAACGTTACTCTCCTTTAATGTACTAAGTAAACTCATCTACATTTCTATTTAGTTTTTAACTATATATTAAGTATTACTTTTTTTCTTTAAGCTAATTAATAGAAAATAATCTCGATTATTATTGTAATAATTTAACGTTAATAGTATATAGAAAGAGGAGTAGATTACCTAAATCAAACAATTGTTCTGATTTTTTTCTTGAGAAAACAATATGTCAGGTTTAATAGTAAAGCATAAATTTCAAATTATTTAAACATGAATAAAATCCTAAAATTTTATGATTTTTTTGTTAACTGAGTTTGAAGATAACGAGTGAGAAAAAAGAACTTGAAAATATGCATGATATATTTTAATCATTTATCTATTGTTATTTATTTATTTATAAAGTAAATTTTTCTGACATTTTCTATTTTCTCAGTATGTTGCTCGATATTTAGATTGTTATCTGTCTATGTTTTCTTTTCTTTGTTAAAGTTCCGTCAATAAAAGACTTTGAGAGATTTTAATGAATATAAAAAGAATCAGAAAGGGAAAAACACAGTATGTGATAAAGGAAGTAGAATTGTTGTAGATACATAATTCTAAATGCATGATTTACTCTCATTCTAATAAAATCAGCACTATTCTGACACATCGACTAGAAAATAAATAGTTAGAATCATTTTAGTTCTATTCATCGTTCGGCATTCTTTGTTTTGTTAATAGAAAAAAATTTATTTTTAATAACGATCTATTCATTGAATATTTTCGTTGTTTTATTATTAAGTAAGAATACAAATTATATTTTTTCTTCTAGATGTTAAAGATTTTCTCATAGAAAAACCAAATCGAACAAAAAAAAAAGAAAGATGATTTTAACAATCATATTTGGTATTATAGCTGCTGTATGTCTTGTTTCGTCGTTAATCTTTTATGTATTTATGCGCCCACAAAACAATCTTAATTCATCAAACAATGAAAAACAACAAATTATACATTCATTAAGACCATCAATAGATATAATAATAAAAAAATTAGATGAAGAATTACCATTTCGTTTAAGTACATCGAGTAATAAAACAAATCGATCATCAACACCAGTCGATCATTATGAAACAAATGAATTAATTCATAAAAAACAACATCGATCAGCTGGATCAATTTTTCCACCAATAACACAAACACGTTCACCTAGTTTAGCTACAGGATTATTTCCAACACATCGACCACGTAGTATACATAGACGACAAGGTTCAATTGTTGATCCAAATCAATTGGCATTGATTCAATTTACTCTTCCACCAACTAATAATAATAATAAATATCGACGTCGATCTGTAGCGATATGTAATAGTATAAATGAAACAAAAGAAAATTCAATAACAATAAGAGATCCAACATTACCATGTCTTCTTTCATTTTCAATAACATATTTAACAAACTCACAATTTAAAGTTCAATTTAATTCTTTACAATCATTACCATCAACTATTCATCTTCAACAATTAACTATTAAAGTTAAATTAACACCAGATGGAAAAGAAAAATCGTTGTGTATTAAGAAAATGATAATGAATGAAGCAACATTTGGAGATGAAAATTTTATTTTATTTTCAAATATACAATTTGAAAAACATAATGATAGAATTTTATCAATGACAGTTATTGGAAAAGATCTACATAAAAAAACAATACATCTTGGTCAAATTGGAAAAATTCATTTTAATCAAATAAATAAAGTTGAGAAAGAAAATCGAATTGATTTCATACATGAAGTTGAAAAAATGAAGCCAGTAAGATAATATTCATATATATATATATTCATATATTTATTTATATCTTTTTTTGTTTCTAGTCATCAGTTGAACTTCTTATTGCTCTTCGAAAAAAAGATGATCAACATATACATGTAGATTTATCACGTATAAAAGGATTAAAAATCGATCAAAAAAAACTCGGTTCGTATTTTCTTTTATAGTTAAAAATAATAAAATCTTTGTTTATTAGATGCAAAATGTTATGTAAAAATTCTTCTTCTTGATCGTCATCGAATATTATCAACAAAAATAACAAAATTTTATTCATTAAATTCATCGAATTTTAATATTGGAGAACAATTTGATTTTAATATTTTAACATTTGATTCAAATAATCTTGATCGTTTAATGTTTATGTTTAGTTTATATTCAAATTCAAATCCTGCAAATGAATATAAATGTATAGCTCGTGTTAAACTTGCTTCAGCTTTATTCTGCTCTGGTAGCGGTACTATTCATTGGCAACAATTTAAATTACGAGAATCATTTTCAATGTGGCATACATTAAACAAAGAACAACATTAATTATTCTATGAGAATGAATGACAAAACAACTGAATGAATTAAAATTTATTTTTAGGATTTATGCTGGAATCCATCTTTTTTTTTATTAAATTGTCAGTAGTTTTTTGAAAAAACGACAATAAATTAAGACATGACGCAATTTAAATTGTTTTAAATTTTTACAATAGAAAAGTATTCATATATGTAATTACAGAACTTTTCTTTTCTTTTTCTCATATCCAGGCTTACTATTTAAATATTTTTATGCATCGTAAAGTTCACTAGTGTAATCAAGTTTATTTTAACTTTCTAATTATAACTATGCATACAAATATGACTTTACGAATGTAATATTATTGAACAAGCCAAAATATTTTACATGATCTTTTTTTTTGAAGAAAAAAAATGATATTCATTAAGATAAACACTTAACAAGAAATATTTTAAGATAAGCACACTCAACGAAATGAATAATTAATATACCAAAGAAACCTTTCTATACTTATGAAAACATTTTTGAGATAAGAACAAGTCTGATTAATCAACTTCTATGAATATTATTATGGTTTATATGTAAATGACATATATTGAATTATCAACAAATATTCAACACATTTATAATCGAAATTTAATACAAATGTCATTTGATATTTTTCTTTCATTTCAAACAAAATATCGTATTTTCTTATAAAAATATATATTTAAATAATCCTATTTAATTTTTCTAAACCACTAAAATATTGTTTATCTAATTATACTAAAAGCATACTGTAAAATATAGGATACAAACTTATTTCTACTCTATGAAATGAAATGAAAGGAACAATGTAGACAGATTTGTCTTCTGTCATTATCAAAAAAATTCATATAATTTTTATTGTATCATTATTATGTTAATTTGATAAATGCTAGTTTGTACTTTTTTTTACAGAGTATTACGTAGTTTTTTTAGGCTATTAAGAATTGCGTAGTCGATGATGATACTTTATTCATGTTTGTCATAGGTTAAAAATTGTGTTTTCTGTGAAATAAACTTTTCAACTATATAATTTGATATTTATGAATAAGATTTTCTGAGACATATGCGTCATTATCTTTTCCTACGCACATATTATCATTAAGTTTTTATAAGATTTTGCGATGCAATAGAATATTTTATTTATTAATTTCTTTTAGCGAAAACCAACAGCATTATTATGTGAAGATGTAAAAAAAATGTCATTAAAAAGAAACAAGTTATTTAAAATAGAATATATTAGTTTTCAAGTATTTTAATATATCTTTTCAAAATGACCATGACATATAAAATTATTCACGCATCGCTTATTTATATTCTAATTCTATGATATTTTAAAGATTTAAACTAAATTACAGAAATAAAAATATCATACAATACTTTAACTGAAAGTAATATTCTAGTAATTGAAACACGGGAGTGCATATTTAATATTTGTTTTCATCACAACACTTGTCTGGTAATTATTTATACCTAAAATACTAATAAAAGGATTCTTTATAAACCCTTCCATGAAATCTAATATCAAAAATATGAATTTATGGGTTTTAACTACATAAATATTTTTCTAATCTATAGTTGCAGTACTTACAGTCAAAAGGTTAATATATATAAAATGAGATTTTAGTCAATCTATTATTTTTTTTTGAAACAAGATGGATTTTAACAAATGAGTATAAAAATAATATTTCCAATTTATACACTCTTCAATGCTCTTATAAAATCTTTTTTTTTGCAATAATTCAAACAATATCACATAGCTATTGCTAAATTACTTTTCTGAATATTTGAAAGCTACTTACTCAATGTTACATCTTTTCACATAAGTTTCAACAATCTATTTCGTAAATGTAACGAAAATATAGGTGTGGGTGGGTTCATGCATTTTAAAAGATGACACGCACACCCACCCTCAAGATTTATTTGAGAGAGAAGAACGAAAAGCAGTTTCTTTTGCTACTGGTTATGATATTCATTGAATATATTGATATAATTTCTTCTTTCCTCATTAAAGTTTTAGCAATTTAAAATGTTGCTGATTGCTAACTAAGAATAACTCAAATCAGAAGGTTTGACAAGTCTGATATAGATGTCTAAAGAACATGATATATTCTATCCGTTTATTTATCGAATATTTTAGAGACAATATTCAGTATTTAACAATAAACATGAAATAAATTAATATTGTTATACAGCAAATAATTAGCTTGTTGAATCATTATATGGTTACTAATAATTTAATTTATAGTTAAGTTTGATTGGAACCGACAGAAATATTAGTATATAGTCATTTTATAATATTATATAGATAAATATTTATGCATATAAAATTCTATCAGTACATAATCACATATCATTGAGGGTGTGAGCTTAGATTCATCTTTTCTTCAGCAACATCCACTTACACTCACATTCACACCCACCTCACATCCTTCTTTAAAGAAAAGATATTCTTTATTTTAATAATTACCAAACAGGTTTACTTCGATCTCTCTATTGAAGGGTAAGAACAAATAAAATGATGGTAATTTAATTAAACAATATGACAAATCTTAAGATAATGTTCTAATCAATGTTCAAAACAATTATATAACGAACTCGTTTTCGAAAGGAAACTGTTAAATGTATTCTTTCTACCTCACTATTCTCTACTATCACAGAAACTTCGATATATCAATACAGATATTTATTTTCAGAAACACACTGTTATCTTTATCATATACGAAATAACGTATATAACCATTTTCTTTCAAGAATATTATCGTTTTTATTTTTATTTCATTTCAATTAGTTTCTCATTTCAATCAAAAACACGAAAAAATATTTTCAAACAAATATTAATGATTACATTTTTATATTAGACATTGTTCAAGAATCGTTTTTCTTTCCGCAGATGACAATAATCAGATATCTAGTTGAACTTGACGATTTAAACAAATAAATAAAGGTTACAGTTCTATGTAAACAAGCACATGTCAGGCCATTTCGTTCTAAAGTGAATTGAAATAATATGATAAACAATGCCTATTTACTTCGATCGATGACTCATTTAACTTCTAGAATACATTTAACCATTCTTCTTACACAAAGATTGTTGATTTACTTTCTCTTAGTACTATAAGAAAGAATTCTTTTTTACTACAATCATATTAGATCTGATATTAACTTTCGACTATTTAAACAGATCAGTCTATCACATGTATTTATCTAAGAAGGATGTTTTTGTCGATTCTTCATCACATCCAGGTCTAGTCATTGTTCTTCTCTTCGTATAAATATCGTGTTAGCTGATTCATATTGTATACATCATCTGTTTTCGACAATCAAGTGAACTATCATATATTTATTTATTCTTTGTACATTAATAAATTTCTTTGTTCTAGTTAAATGATGGAAATATTAACTAAATTCATTATAATTGTTGCGATTAGTGCAATTTATGTTCAAGGCAAAATCTCTTCAACAAAAATTAAGAATGATGCTGCAAAAATGGTTGAAATCTATCAAATTTATATAATGCCATCTCGAAGAAACACAGTTAATGACATTTTTTCAGCACAATGCACTGTACTAACAAGTTGCTGCGGTGTTTCAGGAAAACAGTTGTTCAACATTCTTGACAGTCATGCACTTGAAGAAAAATGTCTTAACCGTCCAGCACTACCCTTAAGTAAGCCGGATCTATCGCTATGTCCACATTACAAAGAAAGATTGGATATGATTACAAAAAGTTCAGAATATAGTCGATTCTTGAAGCTTCATAGTGGAGTTCCAGGAAGTGATCAACTAATCAGAAATTGGCGATCACGAATGAAAAAAGCATGTTATGAAACTGAACTTCATCACTATTATTGTTTACCAGAACTTATGGATTCATTTCAATCATGTCAAGAAAAAATGTTACAATCACTCGCTAATGAAAATGGTGGCAAAAATTATGATGCTTTTGTTCGCAATTGGATCAATGATTTTACTACATTTAACAAAAGAATTGCTAAAGAATTTCCTCAATCAACTTAATTTTTTTCTCTTATTGAAAAATATTGTACTACTTGTCTTTTTTTGTGCTAAATATAATTCTATAAATACAGGATACTTATCTTTGTAATTAATCAGAAAGTTTTGAAGCAAAGCAATTGAAATGAATTCTGTTGAATTCTTATCTGAAATTGATCATGATCACTTACGGGCAAAAGACAGTTCTAATTAAATACCATTTATTTATTTTTGTAGTTTCTCTTCAGAATGAAGACTTTCTCAATATTTTTTATAGGCATCAGTGTGAAAGACACAAATTAAAAAATTGATCAATGACAAAATTAGTCGATGAATATCAAATAAAACAACCGAAATTTAAGGATAATTCAATCGTGTATGAGAGACTGAATATAAACGTGTTGCCCACATGTTTCGTTAATTAGTCTTTTTTTATTCAATCTTTATTTATCTTCGTTTTTTGTTTGTACGAACAAAACGTAGATATATTCTATCTTTTAACAATTCCTCCCAAGAACACATTTATCACATTTGAATATGTCAATAGAAATAAATGAAATGAAAAAGATATGATTCTAAGCAAAATATGAATGTGGGTGTATGGGTGTCGGTGTCTATCACCTCATAACCCACCCACACGAACACCCACACCCACCATTCGCAAGTTGTAATATACAGAATAATTCTGATTCTTTTTTTGACAGAAATTTTTTCGTTCAGATGTATTTGGAAAAATTGTCCGTTACCGTACGTTTTTTGTTTTGCAAAATAAACTATTAAAGGTGGAAATCTATTGACAGAAGTAGATCACTATTTTCTACTAACCGCCAAGCTGGTCACGTACCATGACCACAAGGAAAGCGATTTTTATCTGAAAAAAGTCCGTAAACAAATTCTCGAAGATATTGACTTTGAAGGGACCTGATATATATACTCCATTCATTGCTACAATTGTCCATTTTGTACATAAGCATTTTGAATTGAATCTGTGAAATTTTGTATTTCTTCATCAATATTAGAACCGACTACCTAAGCAGGTTTTTCATTAATAATCGCTTTAACAGGACTAACATTTTCAAACTCATCTTGATACATTAATCTATAATCAATATCGGAATTCAACGATAAATCTGATAAATTCCAACCAATACTAGAAGATACGCCGTTAAAATGACGATGAATAGAAGCAAAATGATCAAATGAAACGTGAGAATAATAACAAAAAATCAATACATTAGGCAGTTCCTCTATATAAAAAAGATAACCATCTGTAGCGAACAAATTATCGAATGGTATTACGGGTAATTTGAAATTTCTATCCAATGTTTTAAAATGGCATACAAATATTTTACCTTCAGAATCAAAAAAAAACTTTTTCTCGTAAGAAAAAAACTAACAGAACGACATTTTATATTGATGATTACAGATATTGTAGTCATTTTATTGCATTTGTTCTCTTTCTCACGTTATGACACGTGTCGTCAAGATAAAATGGTAAGGGAGAATACATATATATATATATAACATACGTTTAATAGTAAGTAACGCAAAATAAAAGCAAGTAGTAAAGAGTATTGATTTGTTCGATTAGGGTATGTCGAGATGAATATTTTTCCGTTTAGAGTCTTATATCTGTAAATCTTATTAAAATATTAGACAATAAAAGTACTACTTTCTTCTTTCAGACAAAATAATAATGAATCAAAATGCAGACATCACAAATTTCAATGGGAGCGCCACAGACGTTTGTAAACTAATCCTAATTGGATTGGAGGGAGTCGGAAAGACAACATTACTTAATGAAGCTTGTGGTGAACATTTTGATACGAGTGATGGACGTGCCGGTTGTCTAATTAAAGAAAATCAAAAAGGTGTATTCTTTGTTGATGGATTTTCTCGTCGTTATGAATTAAATGATATGTTAGGAATTAATTATAAAAATCCTGGTGAATGGCAGAAAGCACTTCATGGACGTTCAGAAGTACATGGTGTTATTTTTCTGCTTAGTGCAAGTAATCCTCGCGATAGTGCTCTTGGTGAATTACCTCGAATTTATGAATATTGCTCGAATTTGACTATTCCTGTACTTTTTATTTATCGTGATGGAGTTCTTCGCTTTACACCATTCATTCGAATCTATGCAGAAACGAGAGAGACTACCATAGACGATGAGGAAATTGGTTGTAAAATTAGTAAAAATGAATTTGTTCGTTATCAAAATTTGGATGAAGTGAAAAAATGTATTGCTACAACCTTTCAAAATGCTTGCATATTACATCAATTACTCGATCCAATTACTATTTGTGGACAAGTTAAAGTTTTACGGGAAAAGAACGAAGAATTAGAAATGAAAATTAACGAATTAAATCAAAAACATGAAGCTGAGTTAATCAGAAACCAAGAAACTATTAAGCAACTAAGTAAACGATATGATGAACAAATTGAAAAACTAAATCGATCACTCGATGAAGCTGCATCGAATAATAAAACTATGCAAGAAAGACTTGATCATATTGTGCAGAAAAATCAAGAATCACTTTTTAAAATTAGTAATGATATTCAATCATCAATTAATGAAAATCAACGTCTTCGAATTTCTCTTGAAGAACTTATGAAAGACAAACAAAGTCTCGAAGATAAACATTTAAAATTAATGACAGACAAAAAACAATTAGATTTCGATTTTCATGATATTACTCGTGATCGAGAACAAATTCAAAAAAATAAAACTAAACTAGAAAAAGATATCGCTGAAGTGGAACAAAACAGACAAACTTTACTCAAAGAAAAACGTTCATTAGAAGCTCGAAAAGAACATTTAGAACATCATATCGATGATACTCGATTACGTCTTGAAGAACAACTTAATCTTATTGTGAGTGTCATCCATACTGCGCCAGGTGGAAACAAACGAATTTATCCAAAAAAATACAATACAAATGGAAGATGGATGTGGTTACCCGGACGTGCATACGATGTTATCGAGAAATTTGATGAATTTGGAGAAAGTACGAAAGATGTTATTTGTTCTCTCAGAAAGGATTTGCGCAAAATCGATGCTAGATATGATCACACTTCTGCAAATGTAATCGAAGAAGAAGACTCCGAAATTGAATCTTAGTTTTAAATTGTCTGTATGATGAATATTGTTCTCTAAAAAAAATTTGTGTAACTGGTTTAAATAGAAAAAATTTGACAAGATTAATGTTTTTTGTATACACTATAAATGGGATTATGCTTGATGTATTTAAAATCAAGCTATAGATAAACAAATTACACCCTCTATGGTATAATCACCATCATCGCGTTTCGATTGATCAAAAAAAATAAAAATCATTAGTTTTAAAACTGCTTCAGGATGTATCAAACTAATACGATCTATTAACATAGTCATGAAAATAAAGATGAATACGATCAAGTCAGATGTAATTCGAATCATCTTGAGGGTGTAAGTGTGGGCTTTTCTCTTTTATCCATCATCGTCAACACACTTACACCCACCGCCAGTTTCGTTGAAGCTAGTCGAATATATACAGATTTTAAATCACAAGAAACTTGCAAGTCTTCGGGCAATTGTAACACGAATCAGTATTACTGTAAGCAAAATAATCGAAAATGCTGTACGAAATGTTACCCTGATAATCATTCAAAATGTAAAGATTACTAAATTTTTTTTATATTTATCAATAGGAAATTATAGATTTTTTCTGTTTACTATAGTTGTTTTTTTTCAATACCTTGCTTTATTTCTACCTCATCCATTCAATAAAAGACTAATTTTGATATCGAAAACAATTTTACGATTATTCATTTTAGAGTCAACTAGCTTCATCCTAGTTGATTATAAAGTCAACTCCGACGTATAGAACTTATTTTTCTATGAAACATAATTATTCATTAAATCTTTGAACTCCATTAAAACTTAATTTAGTTTTTCATATTCATTTAATAGATATCTGGACATTCATAAACATGCTATAACTCTCATAACATGGTAAACAAAAAACTATTTATAACACCATAATAGAATTTATTCTTATCACAAAGAACGACGACAAAATAACTTTTGCTTATGTTTTTGTTGACTATATAAGTTATGAACATTTAACAAATTTTTAGTTTTCTAAATACATCTATTTGAAAAAACAAAATCGGAGTTTATTAATGAACAAATAAATAATAAATTGTTAACTGCATATAATATTGAAGATTTAAACTATAACGATCATGTCTGAAAACAAAAAGATTTATTATTTTAATAAATATGTATATCAAAGAAATAATCCTATTGATAATTTGTCAAATATTTAATAAATTTTATTAACTTACATTTCTGTAAATAAAACCATTTAATCGATTTTTATTCCAAAACTAATGTACTTTCTTAACTGAACTTGATAATTAAATTAATATAATTTATTTAGAATAAATCACATATTTTACTTCCAAATTAAAACAGTGTGTTTTTTTTATAAATATTAGCACATTAAACAATAGTTTCTATGCTACATTGAAATACAGAACCGAAATAATGTTCCCTTGACTCTTCGTTGTCTACAATGGGAAGAAAGTAAAAGAAATATATATAAAAAGTGCACTCTGACAGACAGAACGAAAGGAAACAACAAAAAAGCTATTTGTACTGTACTCTAACATCATATCTATCTATTCTACAACAGTAAAAAGTAAGTTGATTCATTATTAATTCGATTTCAATAGCAGAAGACTTCGAATGATTTTGTTTCTTAAAAAAAAAATTTTTATTTATATAGGCTAATATCTCAATTTTTCCAAAGAAAATAATATGATTATTTGTAAAAATTAGTAGAGAGGATACAGTTTTCAATCTTAAGAAGATTTTTTTAGAGAAAATTATTCATTTTTTTTTGTTTTACAAACATTTTATATAGTCATCGATGAGAAAAATTTGTACATTGTAATAGTTAACATTTTTTTTGCATTGATTTCTAGAAGCTTCATGATAAAAATATCTTCTATAAAAAAGAAAACATGCACTGCAGATGACCCGATGAGCAAAAATTGTAATAAAAATGATTTTTATCATTTTTACGTACAGATCCGAAGAATAATTTTCAAATAAAGATAAAGGTGACAAGAATGTTAGTATTTGTCGAGTTCGTTGTCTCTATTATACATAAGTTGAATCTATCAAACACTTCCTATGTATAAAAATATTAATTATATTTTCAACTCCATGTTTTAGAATTTAACAATATTTCTAACATTCGATGTCATCCAAACGAAGACTATCTGCATCAAAACCACCACAAGAAATTGATGGTGATTCAAATGTAAATGAATCAGAAGATTCATCTCGATCAGATATTTGTCTCGTATGTGGTGACAAAGCGCGTATTATCAATTATGGAGCACTTTCTTGTCTATCATGTAGAACATTTTTTCGTCGCAATGGCTTTCGACCAGATGTATGTATTTACGAATCACTTTTAGTTTATTGTAACATATATTATTTTAATTAATAGGGTCTTCGTCCATGTACTTTCAATAAATGTTGCGAAATTAATATGCAAACACGACATACATGTACAGCTTGTCGTCTTGCAAAATGTTTTAGGATGGGTATGAGTTCAGATCTAATTCGTAAAGAAGATACAAAAAAATTAAAATGTACTTCATCATTAAAACAATCTTCTACTACTGATCAAAGCACATCTCAACAAGTCACAGTTCGTATAAATATTATAATATTTTTATTCTATATAGATATATATATCTTCTAATATTCAATCATTTGAAAAATTTGATGTAGAATAACTTTGGATTTGAAGGTTGATATTGCTTATTGATTGTACTAATCAAGTTTCCAATTTTTGTATACTAAGCATGACAAAGTATGAAAAGAAATGAGCTGATTTAGTGCTATTGATAAGTCTATACGAGAATTAAAATCTAAAACACAGATGTGTTAAATTTATTTACTTTATTTAGACTGCACCACAACTAGTCACATCAAATACGTCAAATATTCTTCACAGTGATCAATCTTCTCATTTTGATTCTCAGTGGACATTACTATCAAATATTGTACATTCTCATGATACATTTAGTACCATGTCACAAATGCTTTTTACTGTCAACAATTTACCTACATTAAGTGTTGAAACACATAGTAATGTGATTAATCCTATTGAAATTATCAATCAAATGTGTATATCAATGCAATCATTTATTAGTTCTTCACCTGATTTTCGAGTATTAACTCTTAGTGAACAAACTTCATTGTTCGAACGAAATTTACCTGGTGTTGTTGCTTTTTACTCAACTCTTTTTTTTCGCCATACAGGCATTCTTCGTATTCCTGAATATCTCAATGCATTTATAACAATATATGGATCAGATATAATGTTATCACTAAGACATACTATTGAACAATTAGATCCTGATCCAACATTGATTAAAATCATACTTATTATATTAGCTTTTTCATCAAATTGTCTTATTGTTAATACAAATAAAACGATGGAACGTGATAGTTTATTAGATGGCACATTTCGTCTATTAGGAAGTCAGAATGTTTATGTAGAACTTTTGTGGAAATATTTGATTTCGAAATATGGTTATGATGAATCAGTACTTCGTTTCGCTCGACTTATACAGATCTTCTTATGTGTAATGAAGAAATTAGCAGTTGTTCATACAAATAATGCAATTCATAGAGCAATATTTGATGATATTGCTGACAGAACAAAAAAAATTCTTGCTAATAACGAAAATGATCGAACTCTTTTATGGGGGAAAAGTTTAGTTAGTTAATTTTAATAAAAGTTATTGTTGATTATCTTTATTTCTTTTTTT
>CAJNOI010000940.1:745-22134 GCA_905250115.1 Adineta steineri | reverse complement strand
TTAATGTTATATCAAACAGATATTATCATTGATTTAGATTCAATTCCTAATGGAGATTTATTAACATTTTATTATAAATTAAATCATTTTTTATCATTACGTAAAAAATATCCATTATCAATGAATACTTCTAATGAACAAAGATTTACTTTAATAATGAATGATAATTTATTTCAAGATAAATTTTCTAAATTAAAATCGTTAACATTATTTGATATACATGCTGGAGTGATATGTGACGCAATATTTGATAAAAGAATAAAATTATATAAAACATTGGAAAAATTAATTTTACAAGAAATTTGTGAAGCTGAAGAACATGGTCAGGATATAGAACGTAAATACATTCATATGAACTAAAAATAAGAAATATTTAATTAAATCTATCTTTATAGGATTATGTAGTCAATTAATATCATCAAAAATGAAATCATTAAAATATTTGAATATAAACGTGAAATCATATTCATGTGGATGTGAAATTGGTATTCAATCGCGTGATTCCGATGTTAATTTAGAATTTCTTTATTTATCAGATAAAGAAAAATCATTTAGTAATTTAGAAACACTTATTATTGGAGGTAATCTATTCAAATTGTATCTACCAATATATATATTTATCTGACTTGTTTTAATAGATATTCATTTAGAAGATACAACAACAAAATTATCATTTCATACATTGACAGAAAAATTATTACCTCATCTACCAAAATTAGAGAACTTGATGATAAATTCAATTCATTTTAATGGAAATAAATTTCAACTAACGCACGGGGTATGCATAAAATGCTATTTGTTGTTATTTCTATTTCTGTTCTTTATTAGACACATCAATCAACTATCAAAACTAATACAACGATACCAATAAATTTAAAATTAATCAAAATTTGTACTCATGTAGAAACCAACAATGAACACATGGAAGAACAAAATAAACAGTTGTTAAAAAATTTCTTTTTAAATAACAATTCATCACATGTTAAAACATTCTATATTAATGATGAAAATGTTCTGGAATAAAATTTCATTTCTATGAAAACTCTTTTTTTTTGACAATAAATTTCTTGAGGATTGGATGTAGAAGCGAAGAAGATGAATAACGTCATCAGCAAAGAAAGAAAAAAACGACAAGAAATTGTACAAACACTTTTACGTTGTTTAAAGCAATGGAGAGATTCTCCTTGACGGTCTATTTGGAAGCATTAATATAAAGAACATGTGACCAATTTTTTTTCTCGTTCTGCATTTGTTCTTAAAGAATGTCGTTGTTGATTTCATTCGTTTTTCATAACAACACAAGTAATAGTTTGATGGCAGTGAAGAATATTGAATGTGAACTCAACGACTTGTAAAAATGCTTTGGATTTACTTTAGAAGTCTATGAAATGATTAAATTCTATAATCGGTCTGTGACAAATTTTCAGAATCTCTTTGATTGATCTATGTTTTCTTTAGTCGAATCAATTTCCTGCTTGTTTTCACGTTGTTGCTTGCTGTTGCGATGATAATATTGATGAGTGATCAAAATATTCCAGTAAAGTTATTTCCTCGTATGTCGATCGACAGTTCAGCAAGAATTTCGACTGTCAATGCAAGTAAATGGAAGAAGAATAGATTGGTGATTATTCCTGCAGTCTATCGAGAAATCGAATGGCATCAGAATTCCACTTGGCCACGTTGGTTACGCGAAGGACTTGACTTATTTAATACGAATCCATCTCGAGCGTACGATGTTTATTTATATCAACGATTGGATCCTGATTCGAAACCTCCTTTCAATTGGCCCTATTGTCGAAATGTTCATGAAGAAGCTGGCTTGTATTTAAAGTTCATTTTTGATTTTTATCATGATTTACCCGATCGAATGTTATTTATTCATGCTAAACCCGAACGACATTCGCTTTCTCCGATCGAAGCAGCTCAATGCATTCGTGATGATGTTTTCTATACTAGTGTCAATAACGTCTGGTTCGGCAATCGACCTTGGATTGCTGGATCTCCCGATCCCACTGATAATCTCACATTGATGTATAAATGTGCACGACATCTCCTAGGTTTATTTGGTTTTGATGGCGAAGCTCAACTGAATCCAGACAATCACGTCCCAAAAGATCAGAGTATTTATTCGACGATGTGTTGTGCCCAGTTCTATGTGAGAAAAGAACGTATTCGTCATTATACCTATCAACAATGGTCAGCGATCTACAATGCAAGTCTTCAGCCATATTGTACAACTATGCTTGACCGAGAAATTCCCGGAACGTTCGGAGTGAGATCGTTTGGAAGTGCAATGGAATTTTTGTGGCATATTATTCTCGGACTGGAATCGGCAAATATGCCCCCGCCAAAAAAGAAAACTAATACTGATCTATGTCATCTATTTCGGTCAGAATGCTTTGGATCATTATGTAATGCAGCCGTCAGTGGATTTCTAAAGTAACTCATTTGAGTGAAATTCGTTTCTCAAGACTGACTATGCATGAGAAGAATATATAAAATTAAACAAATTGTAATGATTTATTGTTCGAAATGATATGTTTATTGAATGTCGAATTCTTAAATAATAAAATAAATAAATATCTTTGCGTTAGAATTGAGGATGTGGAGTATAGATGAGAGAAGAAGTGAATACCCACACCCTTATTTATTATTGCATACAAATCCTATGTTTTATTTGTCAGAATCCATTATTTTCATCAAAATTCGTAATTACATACGTTAACATTATATAATTATCCAATATCAATAAACATCAAGTTAATCATATCTAGTACTGTCGAAAACTCTAGTTATTTAATTATTTATTACTTTCCTTATATGGTATTTTAATTGGACGCATTTTCTCACTTGATTCTTTTTATTTTCTATTTTTTTTTCTTTCGGTATCTTTTGCGTTCTTTATATTAGAAGATGAGTGATGGGTGCAGTACTGATATCCATGCTTTCATCTACCTGTCCTCACAATTTATTATCAAAATTTGTGTAATTTTATTATATAATATGTTTTTTACAAATGAAGATCATATATCGTCATTTTTTTTAACATTATTCTTATTCCGAAGTACTCCATTTAATTAGCCCTATAAACCATAAAATGAAAAAGCCAACAAGTGACCATCCTACGCACAACATAACCAAATATTTGTGTGGATCTGGTACTTTCCATCGAATCGATCCCTGGTGTGTAGTATCATAGTAACACGTGTAAGTATTGTTAACCTAAAATTTTGTTTACAATTTATAAAATTGATATTTATGCATTATCTCTTTCTTCCAAACTACAAAAACTAATGAACTTATCTACGGTTGTGGATACTGGAGACTCACAGAACATGCAACAAATCAGTTATGTTTGTTCCTAAGTCGTATATAGCTTAATTGAACTTGATTCTCTCCTATCAACCATTCATGTTTGATTGAAAGATGAAAAAGCGATAAATTTTAAGTACTTTTGTAACAGACCAATCGATTCTATCTGTTTTTTTTCTGTGTTAGTTTTAGTAGAATAAAATCAGATAATGAAAAGCGAGGCGGATACAGCTGACTTTAAGATTTCTAAAAGATTACACAAAACTTTACTGAATAGCATTGAACTTCAGAAGAGAAATCTTTTTGCAATATTGGCGGTTGATAGCAGCAAAGTGATAGCGTTTTCGAAGGAATCACCAAATTATACTAATTTATACAAAGTTTCAGCTATCAGAGGAGTAATACTACGGATGAGAATTTATTGTTATCGACCAGCTGCGATACCAGGTAATGGGTAGAGAAAAACTTATTTTACAAAAATAATGAACACTTCTAGAGATTGATCGAAGTCTTTTGACGTCGAGATAATATTTGCAAAAATGCTTCTCATCATTTTTGTAAAGATAGAACATACTATTGTAAAACCATATGAAACAGACAATTTTTATACAGTTAACTTCTGCTAACAAAAACGAGGATCTCATATATTTTCTGTTACTCGTTACTTGAAACGAAAACAAAACAATTGTTGATTACCTATGTGGGTGTGGATATAAGAAGACTATAGCACTCATAACCACACTCACACCCTTAAGATGGTTTCATAGCTAATCAAAATCTATATGACTGCATTTCTTGGATGATAAAATTCTAGAATTTTATATTTCTTGGATTCTGGACTCATCGAAATGTCCACTTACGACAAGTGTTATATGCACATCTGCTCCGGAAACTGTTGATTGAATTACGTTACCATTTGACGTATTATAAGCGATTGTATAAAATTGTTTAGTACATTTGTAATAAGTTGTTGTACAGTGTGTAGCTTTCCCTACTCGACGACAAGTTCGTCTTGAACATGTGGTGTTAACGCTTCTAGACGATTTCACATAACATGTAGTTGGTTCGTAAATTAAAATATTATGCTTTTCCTTGACATAATATGCAGCTCCGATCGATCCAACAATTATTGATATAATTGTAACCACTACTAAAAAGCATAAAATATATGCGAAACAGTTGTTGCGAAAGAAGCTGTGTACCATAATTATTGTTTCACTTTTGCAATAAAAAATAATCTTATATTTATATGTATTAGATAAGGAAACAAGAATGATAACGAAACAAAAACTCTCGTAGATGTTGACTTTTTTATGCTTGCCATAGTCATATGATGATTCACTGAAAAAATTTCAAAATTTCCAACACAACGCACGTTGTATCAACTTATATTGAAAAAAGAAGCAAACATGATGAGGGGAGTGAACTTGTAAATATTGAGGACTTGGGTATGTATGGATACTGTATTGATCTAGCACCCACATTCACACCCACAGACATGCCAGAATTGAAATACTTTATTATAATTAGAGCTATGCCAGGTCCTTATTTCTTGAAATTATGCACATAGAATTAGGGCGAGTATAGATGTTTCTTCTCTTATCCAATCTCACACATACATAAACACACACACCCACACTCTCAGACCAATAAGAAATGCGCTTGGTGCACTAGTAAAAGATGTTATTTAGAGTTTATTGTATTTTGTGTATGATACCATTCATTGTCAATTTCATAAAATTGAACATAGACCCAGACCGGTTGTTTTTAATTGTGGAGCTTTTCGATTAATTAGTACTTGCGCATCATCCGGCATCTTATTAAATTGAAGTTTAACAGTCGTTAAAGTTCGATTAGTTGTTAATGTATCAATCAATGCCAATGCACCTTTTTCAGTAATTTGATTCCATTTAACATCTAATTCAGTCAATGTATTATTAAATTTGAGTGCATTTGCGATTACAGTGATATCATTATCACCAATATTATTATCACTGATATCAATCAATGTCAGAGTTTGATTTACTCGTAACATTTGTCCAACTAGTTGAACTCCATTGGAAGACATATTCGTTTGACATATATCGAGCTGACATAATGTTTGATTTGTCATTAAAGCATCGCAAATGAATTTGATTCCATCATCATAAAGTTTATTTCGACAAATGTTTAGATATGTTAATGTTTTATTTGATTTTAACATTTGACCAATTGCTTTACATCCTGTAGATGTTATGGCATTTTGACTCAGACTTAATTTTTGTACAGTATGATTAATCATTAATGCATTAGCAATCAAAATACATTCGGCATTGTTCATACCGAGTGAAATATCAAGACTTGTTAGTTTTGTATTAGCATTTAGAACTTCGACAAGAATTTCAATAACATGTCCACAACCAGATATAATTTTTAACTCCTTGATAGTTTTATTTTGCTTTAAAGAAGAGATAATTAATTTCATGTCAGTAGGAGATATCTTACTATTATCTATTTCTAACGTAGCATTTAACAATAAATGAGATAATAATATGGATTTTATTTTATAATTATCTTTAATTGTTATAGTAATATTAGAGGGTGAGATTATTGGTGATGCTGTGCTAGGCATTGTTTGTTGATATTGTCGTTCTGATAATTGAAGATGGGAACTCATATCCGTTGTTCTATTCTGAACTAACGTCGTTGAATTCGTAGCTGGTAAGAGTTCTCTTGATAATTTAGATTTAAGTGAAATAATATTTGAATTTTCAAATAGAAGTTCGTTGACTATTGTATCTTGTTCATCAAGTATATGTATAGGTGCACCATTAGAATGAATAAACTGTTCATTTTCTGATAGATCAGATAATCGTTCAGTTAATAGTACGCGTAAATGTGTGACTGTCCATGAACAATCGATCCCTAATGTTAGTTCATTTATACCATTTCGATTTATAATATATTTAGGGAATATCGGTGTTGTCTTCCAAAAATAGCTTGCAATACCCATAAAGTCCATTATGATGATGACACTATCGATGAATAATATAGTTAAAACACGAAAATATATTTATCTATTGGGATATTATTATCGTTCGCTGAGAACAAAACGAAATTTATTCGTTCGTAATATACCAATAATTAAACCAGCTTACAGAACACGAAAAATATATACAGATGTCGGCTACAGATGAGGGTGTGAGTGGAGAGCTGCGGGTTTCGCTCTTGGAGAGACGAGATGAAGACGCTTCGAGATATATATTATAGTATTATTTGATCTAGTTTTTGTAAGGACCTAAATCATCGCTTTTAAGCACCAGCTTACTTTCGTTGATGTGTGAGCAATCATCTTCTGACGTTTCTTGAGAAAACCTTTTATCAAAACCTATAATCGGTGCGTCCAAAGCTATTCAAAATTATTATTTTGACATCAACTATGTTAATTTATCGAAACTCTCTTTCCTCCCCTATAGATGGAGAAATTTTCAGCTAAGAATCCTGAAAACTAAACCTATATCATGCAAATAAAGAAAGATAGAACGATCGTGCGAAGAAAAAAAGAAAAAAAACTTCAGATTTTTTTCTATTCTCTGCTGCCTATGCATTGATAACTGTTTTATATTATTTCATACAAATCATAAAAAAAAGAAGCGATTCAATTTGAAATATTATCCTATGGAATCTTACGTATTAAAAATTTTTCTCTTGCATCTTTCCAAGTAATCAGGCTAATTTTCAGTTAATTGTCAATTAGATATTGATATTAAAAGTCGAAGTCAGTTTTATGTTCCAAGAACTATCTCTATATCACTTGGATATATAACTATATCGAATGGTAAATTTAAATGGAATCAAACATGGTATCGTCATTGCTAACATTAATTAAATTTAAATTCATAATTATTTAACTAAATTTAAAACATTTCAAATTCAAATGTAAGAAAATTGTAAACAATTGAACAGAAGTGTATCAACTATATCAGAACGAGTCGATAATGAAATATTTTTTGACAAATCAATTTCACCAAATATTAACTTTCAAAGTTACAAATGCATCAGCGCGTTGTCTTAATTTCTAAGATAATATTAATTTTTTCAATGATGAGAAATGTATAATATTGAGTTGTTCGTCTTTAGGATATATGTTAAGGATCATAATAGTATTATTTATTTTGTTACAAATATGATCAATCAAGACTAACACGAAAAAACGATGTACATATATTATTTTTGTTATTTCTAAATATTTTTAGATTAGTTTCTCTTGTATTATTATTTGTTTGTCTATATGTATTTTTAAAAATAAGTGTAAAACACAATTAGAAAATAGTTGACAACGTCCAAACAAATATTACTAATTGTTAGAATCAGAAAAAAAAACGTTACTAATATCTAAAGAAGAAAATTAAAACATAGACGAGAAAAAAAGTAACTTGGTTATTTATGAGCGTTTTCCAAGTTATACCTTAATTTTTATCATGGAAGACAGAAAGATGCTAACGTTTAAGTAATTCCTCTTTTATTATCAAATAAATTATTATTAGAAGAATATTATTCTAACAGATAAAACAAGACTTGAAGAAAATTCATTTACATATCATACTAAAAAAGAAAATATATGGTTTTCAGGGAGTTAATTAATTTTTTTTAGAGACAATATTTTTAGTAATCAACATTACTAGAAAGGTGGTCTATTTTTTAAATTTCCATTATCTTTTTGTTAAACTAAGATCTAGTTTTTTATTTAATGTAGAATTACATAGATTTTGTTTAAAACAAACACATATTATTCATTTTTTGAGTAATATAAATAATGTATCTGAACATGGCTTTTTTTCCTTGATTCTGTTCTTACAAAATCTTTTTTTTATTTAATGAACATATTTCATATACTGAAGTTGTTGACAATACATTTAATTTATTTTGTTTGGTTGTAAACGTCGATTTTTCATAATGTTTCACTGAAAACAACTAAGAGCACTATTCTAAATTATTTCCCTACCTGTTGTTTAAAGATGACAGTATTTTCTCATTTTTTTTAGCTCATTTACCAATAAACAATTCTTTCGGTGAGAGATAAGTGATATACAGTTTTTTAATTTGTTTTTCTTGATTAGAAAATATTCAAAATTACAGTTTAAAACTCTTTTTTTTCTTAATTCAAATGTATTCGTAGAAAACATATGACTAATATTGTCTGTTAATATTTATTCAGGGTTTAGTAAAAACATGTAAAGCTTTAGTTAATTAAAACGTTGAAAATACAATAATTTACTTTTATATTTTCTTACCATTCTTGATGAATCACAGTTTATATGATCGTCTGTCATAGAGTTTGTGTGTTAGAAAACTGAATCAAAACTTTTTTAGTCTAGAATACAAGATTTTTTATGTAATTTTTAATAAGTACTGTCAGAGTAAACCACGGTAACATTTATTTCATATTTACAGATCGAATATCAAATAAATCTTCTAAAGGAGTTTTCTGTATATATACAAATATAAAATTTATTCGTTGTTTTGAGAAGTTTTTTTCTTTTATTACAGTCAATTTAGACAAGTATGTCAATATATTTTTGTCATTACTATGAGTAACTATTTTATTTTTTCCTCTCATTTTATTTTAGAAAAAGAATAGTAATCTATGATTTTTTCTAGAATATTATTTAATGGAACATGATTGACATCGAAAGATTAGATCCTTCATCGTATAATCCAGATCAAACTTTCTCAATATCTGATGATCAGTGGATTTCTGTAACAAATAATGGATTGTAAGTATTATATTTCACTAACTAATAAACAATCTCAAAGACAATTTTACTAACTAGCTCTTTTTAAAAGGAGTAAACGCGTTACAATTTTGATTCGTGTCTGTGTAGCAACTGGTATAGTTGTGTTCCTCATATCCCTACTTGTTCCGATATTTTGTTTCAATGGCAAATCAAGGTCCACTACTACTACTACTACTACCACTAGTACAACAGCAACAACAGTTACTACAACCTCTACGACATCGACGTCCTCAACGTCGACTTCAACAACATCAACTTCAACAACAACCACAACAACAACCAGTGAGTTAGCAAAATAGTTTAAAGTTTTTATAGACTGTCTTGCGAGAGGTGAAAGTGTAAGTGATATGTCAATCTTTCATTTATACCCTCACCTCGCCTCTTCCAGGTGAGAATATGGATGTACGGTATAGATGAGAAATTGACATTATCATTCACACGCTCATCAAAGTGTTTTAATAAATATATCTATAATTTTAGCAACAGTAAGCTGTGCTCCTGGTTATTCTGCAACACCAGCCGCAAAATGTGTCGATACATTGAGTAATTTTTATAGTTGTGGATCCATTGCTTATGTTTGTTCATCAAATTATACAATCTGTTCAGCTGGTGTATGTAAGATAGCACCTGATATACAACTTAGTAAACCAACTGCTATACCTGAATGGGCTGGTATGCCAATCGATGATTCTATACAGCAAGTTACTCTTTCAGTCAATATTACACTCTATAATTATAGTACTAATATTGTTACTGTATCAAGTAATGGAGTAAGTCATTTTTAGGACATAGTTTCATAGAAAACTAAATGTATTTTAGGTTCTCTGTCTTAGTAGTTGTAGTTCTGCTTATGCAAATGAAGATCTTCCAACGGCAAGCGTTGGAGGTCCAACAGCTTTTGGTTTCTGGGATGATCTGAAGATTTATAGTGGTACTGCTCAAGCAGTTTATTATGGAACCAGTGGAATAGCACCTAATCGAATAACAACTTTTGAATATTATACCAGTAATTATGCTTCACCAATAAATTATTATCATTTTCAGATAATATTTTATGAAAATTTACCAAATATTGTTAAATATGTTTATTTCGAAATATTTGATGGAGGTGCTTCAGCAACTATTGGTGTACAACGTAAGTTACTTCTGATTGTTTTTTTTCGTTCTAATTAAGATATAAACTATTGTAAAAAACACGATCTAAATAATCTGAGGATCATTCACAAATTATCGTAAATTTATCGAGAGTTTTAGGAACTTTAGGGGATAATTTATTACATTCAGCACATCATATCAAACGTTATTAATTGACATTAATTGATGGTGTAGCAGCTACTTCATATTTTACATTTTAATCTTACAGGAACTGTACTAATATTTTGTTTTTTGTTTAATAATAGAATCGTCATCAGGACCAAGTATAACCTATTCAGTAAATCAAGCATATGCAGTGGCTTATAATACAACACTTTTATTCAATACAAATAAGGGTACTATGATTCGCTTAAATTGATACATACTTATGAAACTCAATCAAAACAATAATCTTTTAGAATTAATATTGTTTTAAATTTGTTCGTGGCTTTATTCTTTATCTTTTTTTTTTCTTTATTATAAACAATAAAAATAAACATGTGTATATAGAATTATCATCAATATTCACACTTTACATTTTACTATATAACGAGAGTGTATGTGAAGAAAGAATAGTATACCTTCGTCTTTATCCACACCTCATATCTAAATATTTTTAAACATCTGTGATGTTGATGATATAGGCGTTTTTTATTTTTTTACGATCAGTTTCAATTTCTCGTTGTAATAAATGATCTTGAACACAATTTGAAAATGATGAATTAGCTGGCGTAACTGATTTTACTCGTCATTTATTTCGAGTCAGACTTGCCATGAGAAACAAAAATACTAGAATAAATCGATATATTCCTATAATTTTTTTTTTCAAAGAAATAGATAAGAAGAAAATTTATTACAATCCATAAACTAATCTAAACAAAAGAATAGTTTGATTATGAATCATTCTACTAATAATTATAAGTTAATTGATGAACAGAATATGTTTGCATATAAATCCTTTTTTGAACAAGAATTTTAAATATTGCTGATATGATTTTAAACAATAGACAAATGTTCCTATTTCGCTAACAGAATCAGTAGGATAAAAAAAGATACTCTATACTTTTTTTTACATCAAAAATTTACAATTCAAAATGTATGTCAAATTTAAATGGGTAAGTCATATTTACACTCCATTAAATAAATCTACGTTTATGTAAGAAAAAGAATAAGAATGATAACAAGAGAAAAATAGAAATTTATTCTACTTTTCGAAAATTCTTTTGTTTTAAGTGAGAGAATTAGTTCTACGATTAAAATCTATTTATATAGTAACGATATCTGTAGTAAATAGATTTATTTACAACAATATGAGCACAGATTCTAGACTTCATTATCCTTCTATCTTTTAACTCAAAATTAAAAAGATAACAGGATTCTATTTTCATTTTATTTCATTATTGATTAATTGATTCTTTTATAATAACTAGTGGAAATATTAATATTTTTAGTTTTCTTTGAACGACTAATACAACTCGATTGCATATAAATATCGAACTTCTTCTAATTTTGATTTAGACATGCTTCCTTTTTTTTATCAGATTTGTTTAGGGTGACAATTTTTTTGATCACCAAATTATTCTGGTGCGAAATGATCACCAAAAAAATATACAATTTGATCACCAAATTTATTAACAATAAATATATAGTACATTAAGATGTGGGCGTGAGTGTGAGTATGGGTATAATTACTCTTTTCAACGAGATCTCCATCTACACTCACCCCCCTCACACACTTTAAGAGTATTTTTAGTTAATTAGATCATTCAAATCGAATTCAATTATCCTTTTTTAATGTCATCTCGTTACCTTAATTAGTTAATCTTTACGACAAGTTTATGATTTATCATAGATCTATTATCCAACACTCATAAAATGAACTCGCTATCGCTGACTACGTGTTAATTCGTTTGGTGATTAAAAGTACATTTTCCCGTATTGAATGTCTTTTTTCAAATATGACTTTCAAATGCAACAGTACATCGATTGATTCATCACGAGAAGCAAGCAAATAAATAATGTTTTTTTGTCTTTATTACAATAGTCATGTCATTGAAACTGAACGGATTGATTAGGGAGGAGTACGCCTTCGAATACGATTGAACGATTGCTTAAATGCTTTCATATACAATTCTGAAGGAAAGACAAATATAAGAAAAATTAGCATCGGAGGAGTAAACGAAATGAAATATGGTCCAAGATACAACCACAAGTTCTCAGATATTTTCGCACAACCAGGAAGTAATGAAATGATGAGACGAGGTATTGATAAAACGAGTAAAACTATTGGACTAATGATCAGTTGTTTATGTTCACGGAATTGTTCTTGAACATGTTCTTTAAAACTTTGATTAATTCGTGCCAGTGATCGTTGTTGAGCGCCTCTAATGATGATGAACAATGCAGAGAAAAGATTCACGATAAATGGACTAACAAGATGAAAAAATAGAACAGCTGTATTGTAATCTTGTATAGAAGGAGAATAACGAGTGATGCATGATACATATCGCTTAATTGTGTCTTCATTTGTCTTATTCATATTTGTCGTATCCGGTGCTGTTTCATAAACGAACAACCTGCGATATGCGAGCTCATGAATAAGTGTACCCAAAATACAGAATGGTAAAATAAGAATTGTTCGTCGAGCAATACA
Source organism: Adineta steineri (assembly GCA_905250115.1). Classification (NCBI taxonomy): domain Eukaryota; kingdom Metazoa; phylum Rotifera; class Eurotatoria; order Adinetida; family Adinetidae; genus Adineta; species Adineta steineri. The sequence continues at coordinate 9,258 of CAJNOI010000940.1, read as the reverse complement.
TCTGCTCTTATTTTTATCAAATTTGACTCCTTTAAAAATAAGTACTGCTCGTTCAACTGCTACACAAGCATTCAGCCAACCATCCAAGTAGAGAAAAAGTTTTAAAATTGGTTCAATAGATGCACAACCTCCACGAAGAACAGATAGACTAGTGGACACATTGATATGAGTAAGAACAACAAACCAGAATTTGATTAGGAACATACTAATTGCCAAAAGAGAAGTAATCGATGATGCCAATAGATACATTCCACATCCAACTTGTTGAGAATCTTTATGTTGAAATGTAATAAAAGAGAGAACACTATTGATTAATCCTGCGACAAACATAATTATTGTTAAACCCGCACTCAGTTTAATCGAAAATGATTGATTATTTAACACTGTATTCGGTTGAAGTTCATCGCGTAAAATATCATCGAGTGTCAAACCAATTCCTTTGATGTAAAAGTTACATTGATCACCAATCACACAACTACTTTCTTCAGCACCTAAAATATTGAATACATTTCGAGAAGAAAATAATCAAGAAATTGAGTTCTTTTGACAATTTACTTATTTCTCGAATGAAAAAGTTTTCCAATGTATTGAAATATCTGCATCTTTCACTACTAATTTCCAGGAATAGAAAAAATTATGGAAGAAACTTTTACTTTTATAAGATTTCAAGTCTTCAAAAATTTCATATCTGTAAAGATATCGAAAGATGTGAGTAACAACAGTCAAAATATGAAAAAACTATTTACAATTCACGCCAAACAGATGTCTTTTCTAACAGATCAATTAACCCAAAGATTCTGAAAACTATTTAATTCAATAACTCGATAGATTCTTTTTTTTAAATCTAAAATAAGAATTGCTCATTAATTAAAAAAGTACAAGACATCTCCTTTCCGCGTGTTCTATAGCGTTATATATTTATTATCAATAAAATCTTGTAAATACTTACAGAAAGGACTAAGACTGATATTGTCTGGTCCAGAGATAAAAACAGAGAAGTTGCCAATTATCTTAGGATCGCGTGTTGTCACAACTAATATGTATCGAGTGTTGATCTTGAGATCGATGATTAATTTAAACTCTCCATTATTACATTTACCATCATGTGATAGGAGTAAATTTTCAGATGGTTTTAGAGGATTGAAATCATTTTTGTAGATATATCCATATGCATTAATATTACTTTCACTCCAAAGAACATACAAGCCCGTTGTATTAACATGAATTTGTGAAGTTTCATAATGACACTGCGGTACTTGACAATCTCGATAATATGTTAGACTGTCATCGGTTAAACTTGACGAATGCATGAATTGCATATTTACTGCAGTACCTATTAAATAAAGGAACAGGAATAGTTAAACAACGATTCCCCCATGAAACTATAATCTAATATCAACGAACGCAAAATCTTTGAGATTTTCTATGAACATTTTATTTTACAAATACAGGCCAGTAAATATGTCAAGCCCACACCCGTTAAGTGAGTTTTCTGAAATCAGTATGCCATAGAAATATAAAAGTACTGAAATATAGCAAGACACTTTTTGGCTTCTCAGCATTTAACTATGAAATATTTTCAAACACCTTACTGACTATCCTTTTTAGCACATTTTTCATGCAATATTTGTAGAAACTGAGCAGTATTCATCTAATACGATAATGTTAGGAAAATATTCGAGTAGATACTCTGTTGGAAAATGTCTTAATATTAGATAGCATTACTTCAGTACATTCTCTAAGTATAGAACAAAATATTGAATTGAGTTTAGAAGGTATACGGTATATTTTGTACGAATTATTTAAAATACAACACAAATAGCTATATACTTACTAAGACGCTCGAGAAGAACCTTGCTTTTACCCAATACAACAATCAAGAATTTTCCAGTTTCTTTTGAATCAAACGTTGTTACAACCAATACATATGTCATGTTAACATCAAGATGAATATCAAGTTTGAACTGAGCATCAAACCCGCTGTCGTCATCTGTTTTAAGCAAATTTTCTGATGGATCTAGTGGATTAAATTTGTTTTTGTAAACAGACCCATATCCATCGATATCACCAGTACCACGAAAAGTGTAGTAACCACTTTCAATCACCTTCACTTGAATTGATTCATAATAAAAATTTTGTTTGTCACAATCTCGGTAATAAATTTGACTGATTTCAGTCAGTGATGATGAATAAGTCTTTTGAAGAAGCGAGAATGTATTGACTAAATGAACAATAAAATCAATTGAAGCTTGTCATGAATACACAGGAGTGCAAGTTGTTTTTATCAGAATTTTGTATTCGCTTTAAATATGCATCGCTAACCTATTGAACTGATAACCTGTGTTCAGAAGGATAAAAAAAATTATTTCTTAATCTCAAAGCATTTTCAATGATTTGACTTTATTCTGTGATATTATTTGTTTTACGACATTTTGAAAATAAAAAACATTATGTAAGTCGAACAGTGTGGAAGAGAATCTAATAAAAGTGCTTTATCTACATGCACACCACAATGTTTGACTTTTACATAAAACTTAAAAATACGAAACAATATCTGATCAGTAAAAAGAGAGGGAGAAACTTCTAAATGATTAGATTTAACTGACGATTTTTTTCGAAATCAATCAATCAAATAAAATATAATATCGTTCACATTGATCAGATAGTTTCTACGTAGCATCTGAGAAATTCTGTTTTATTCTTCTAAAAACAACCAATATCTTCGACGTTTTTTCTGATGAGATAGTTATCTTCACATCTTGCGAATGAGAATGTCTAAAAGAAGAATATCTATCTATACTCAATCATAATTTCTTATCTTAAATAAGTTTACTTAGTTTGTGTTGAAATTCTTAAACTATTCAGTTATTTAATCTGTATAATTTTAATTTTTTTCGATCACAGAAGTTTAATGTGCAGTATTTTCTTTTACCTAGTGCGTCAGTGTCCTCTAACAAAAACTATACAGCTTTTCCCTATCAACATTCACATCTCATCATCTCATCCGACTGTACACCGACTTACCACAATATTTTTTTAAATATTTAAATTTTTGAATTCGATGGTTGTCTGTATCAGTAATAAATATGTTTCCATAGCGATCGAAACTCAAACTAAATGGAGAATTTAATTGATTGGATTGTGAACCCATTCCATAACATCCAACTAAACATCGAAAACCATTCAAGCCTGAACCAACAATTCTATGATTGCCTTTGTCCACAATGAATAAATATTTCTCAGCATCTAATATAATTCCACTGGGACAGTTAAGTTCAATTGTTGGTTTTAGTGATGTTTTTCCAGCCACTGTGATACCCTTTGATTCTCCCGACTGAAACAATTGAACTCGATCATTTTCACAATCTGCCACAGATAAATCAAAATTTATATCGACAAAAATTCCATGAGGACGTCTGAGTTGATTTGGGTCTGATCCGGGAATACCTGTTCCAGCAGCAACGCGGTTTGAAGTCATCACAGCATCATTGATTGATCTTTTCACTACTTGATCACGATCAGGCATTGAACAATAAAGAGTGTCATTGATATCGACAAACAAACCCCAACATAATGGCTGGACATTCATCACTGTAACAAAGGTACTTGTTTCTGCTATCCATTTTTGTACTCGACCATTCTCCCTGCTATCATCAATATAAATATCACCATTTGATGTCACGAAGACAGACGAGAGTTTTGTAAAATTACCAAAAAGGATCTTTGTTGGATTGGCACTCTCTTCTTGCCATATTACAATTGTGTTATTTACTTGATTAGTGCTATATATTGTGTTGTTTGTGCTCACAAAAAGGGCAGTAGGATAATTACCAACAATCGATTGATTAGCAAAAGTAATTCCATTAGAATTCCAAGTGGCTGTTGGACAAAACTTTGGTTGATTGAATGAAAGAGCTGAATACAAGAAAAATAGAAAGAATATTATGGAAGAACTGCAAACGAAATGAAATTGTTAATTTATATATTCGTAGAAGAAAATTAAAGGTTCTTCAAACAAGTTTTTGATGAAAAAGACATTTAGAAAAGTTTATCAGAACTGATTTTAGGAATGGTTTTTACTAGTTTTCATATGAAATATGAATTGTGATATAGTTAAAATATTTGTGTTTGAAGAACAGATGTTGATTATTTTACATAAAAAAAATTCTTATTACTTTTTGTTGAAAAATCTTGTGGAAGATCTAAATAAATTGTATCAAAGAAAATAGTGCGTGTGTGTGTGTGTGTGTGGGTGTGGGTGTGGGTATGATTATATTTATTTCGATCCACACCCACACCCACACCCTCAAAGGTCAAACATAATCTCGTCTTCGTTCAATACAAAAAAGACAAATCTTTCTTTGTAATCTTGATAGTATTTTACAGATTTCAATGTTTTTCTTATAAAATAAAGAACAAAACAAGAAAATCTCTATTCTCATATACAAAGAATGAATAACTCTCTTAAAACGAAACCAATCATTGACTACACATCTTCAAGGAAAAATAAAATAAATATTTGAAAAACTAACAAACCTTTTATCAATCAGAAAACCTTTTTCTCATTGAGTTTCAGAATTGTAAACAAAACTTTATTAATTGACTTATATAAAGTTTTCATCTAAGAACAATCCAGAATAGCTTCAATTGAAAGACAATTTTTCTTTTTGATTATCTTAAATAATGAATTTGATTAAACAAATAAATATTTTTATTCAAAATCACTGAATAGATTTGATTTATTTTATCAAATAAACAACTTTTTTCTTGTATAGAAAATATTCTTAGTTTTTAAGTAGAGAAATAATAACATATGTATATATATGTATCTCATTAACAATTACATATATCACATTATAGATTCTCTTCAACTATTCAATATTATTCTCTGTGATTAAATATTATGATAACTATCCTAGAAACAAATCATCAATCAAACATTTCTTTATGAGAAATTCACGTTTCATAATATTTTATATTGAAAGTTATCTCTCTCAAAGAGAAACAAAGACTAAATTCATTTTTTATATAAAACAAAGAAGAAAAATCAATTATTAGACTTGTGACATTTTATTTGTTCTATTTTTCTTGAATGAAAAGTAGCGAAATATGAAATATGAAGTGAAATCATAGAATAATTTATATTAAAACTAAATCGACAAAGATATGAACAGATTTCATTTTAATAAAAACTGTTTCATTGATGAAATATTCTGTGAGACATAAGAAATGAAACATGAAAGTCTTTTCTACCACTCTATTAACGACAGAAGTGTTTCTTTCTCTGTTATTTAATCTCAACAAAAAGGCAAAGATAGTTTACCTTAGATGATTGATACATGGCTCTCTCTAATCTGAACATTGCATTTCCTTAGACACATTCTTTCACACATTGCTTTAATTAATCTTTCTCAACCGTTTTTGTTTTCTTTTTTTTTCTATTGAAATGTGTTTATTAACTTTGATTTCTTATCTATTCACATCTCTTCGTCTCATTCAACTTTTTTTCAACTTACCAAAAGAACCTTTCATCAATAAAAATTTTTGAATTCGACCATTTGCTCGATCAGTAACAAACATGTTTCCAGAACGATCGAAACTAAAACTAAACGGATAATTCAATTGATTGGATTGTGAACCCACTCCATAACATCCAACTAAACATCGAAAACCATTCACGTCTGAACCAACAATGCGATGATTGATATTATCCACCATGAATAAATTTTTCTCAGCATCTAATATAATTCCACTTGGACAAAAAAGTGCAATTGTTGGATTTACTGATCCACTTCCAACCATTGTGATGCCGTTTGATTCTCCCGACTGAAACAATTGAACTCGATCATTTTCACAATCTGCCACATATAAATCAAGATTTATATCGACAAAAATTCCACGAGGAACACTGAGTTGATTTGGGTCTGATCCGGGAATACCTGTTCCAGCAGCAACGCGGTTTGAAGTCATCACAGCATCATTGATTGATCTTTTCACTACTTGATGGTGATTATGCATTGAACAATAAAGAGTATCATTGTTATCGACAAATAAACCAAAACATACTGAGTTGACATTCATCACTGAGATGAAATTATTTGTTTCTGCTATCCATTTCTGCACTCGACGATTCTCAGTACCATCATCAATATAAATATCATCATTCGATGTCACGAAGAGAGACCAGGGTTCCGTAAAATTACCGTGAATGAACTTTGCTGGATTGACACTCTCTTCTTGCCACATTACAATTGTGTGATTTTGTCGATTAGCGCTGTAGATTGTGTTGTTTGTGTTCACAAAAATGGCGCGAGGTGTTTGACCAACAATCGATCGATTGGCAATGGTAATTCCATTGGAATTCCAAGTGGCTGTTGCAGAAAACTTTGGTTGATTGAATGAAAGACCTAAGAACGAGAAAAATAGAAAGAATATTAAAGAAGAACTGTAAACGCAATGAAATTGTTAATTTATGTTTTTTCTTGAAAAAATTCATTGAGATTAATTCTCAAAAGATTTCTATGATTGTTGTTCTATTTTCTCGGATGATTTGTAAATATTAACTGAGAGAGAGAGATAAATTCATCGAAGAAGATCAACGTTATTTATTGATTATTCCGTTGTAAAAGAAAAATAATTATGGTTGATCCTTGAAAAATGAATTGAAAAAAGGGAAAAAGAATTGTATAGAATGAAAATGACTTTATTGAAATTGATTGAGATCTAAACAAAATGCCTTTGAACTTCAATATCAATTCTCATTTTCATATGAAAAACATTGTGAATTTATTGATGTTAAATCATTTCAAGTACATATCATCATCTTTATCAACGATCTGCATTCATCAAATGCCATCGTTATCATCGATTACAAAAGTCTACTAAATCTCACCACCATCTATATTCTCACTCAACTTTTGTGTGCTCTCTAAATCCTTCTTTCGCCCATCCACATTCGAAAGATATCCATAACATTATTTAATATCGGTGAAAAGGGTAGATTTGTGAATGTCGTCGAGACTGACGGTTTTGTATTTTGTTCGATAGTATAGACTTAGAAAATAATTTTAGATATAAAATCAAAAGCTTCACCATGATTTCTACTATGAAATAATATATCATGTCTAAAAACAGCCGTTCAATCTATTTGTTTTTTTTAAATGAACGATTCAAAGATTATTCCAATGTGATACATATGTAACTCATATTTCACCAGTGATAGTCATAGCAACATTTTATAATTTCAACACAGTTTAACAATAAAATGAGTCGCTGTAGAGAGACGCATTCTCTGAATGAGTTAGGGTGGAGTCTAGAAAAGATGAGAATCACCACTTTTGAATATATAACAGAAATTCCTGTCAAATTCAATAATCTATTATTTCACTCTCTTTTGTTCAACTAAAACTCTAACGAGTAATGTTATTTTTGTGCAGTAGCTGATCTTCAGTATGTAATAAATAAAAGTATTTACCTGATGCTTTATTGTTGAGAGTAAATAGAAAAATGATGATAAATATGTATATATTCAACATCATTCAACAAGAGCTTTTTTGATAAATTAGTTAACTAATAAAATAATCTTCTTTTTCTTCTCCTACTTTGTCTTCGATGAAAACATAATAAAACTCATCGTAGATTTTCTCTCTAGTTATATATCTTTCTTTTTCTCTCATCCATTTCTTCCAGCATCGCACAAAGAGAAAAAACAGTGTTCTAGAGAACGATTTGTCGTCGGTAAGATAAAAAATTGACTTTAGATTGGGTTAACGAACAAAATTGATGATTTAATAGGATATTTTTCTTTGAATTTCATTCTTTTCGAAATTTGAAAACATAAAATGGAATTTAAATTCGACATGATCCTTTTCTTTTTTTCATTTGATTGAAAAACCTTTGAGTTTATTGAAGAAGAACGTGATAAAGAGAAAAGATAACTGATGAAAATCTACATTGATCATCGGACGTGTTTTAACTAAAAATAAGATATCAACTATCATCGTCAATAAATGATTGACGTCATTAAATAAGTCATGATTAGTTTGATGTCTTTCTTTATCTAACTCTGTTAAATAATCTGTTTTGTCAGGACTCACTTTTAATCACGTTCTTTATTTCTCTATGCGCAATACGTATCTATGAGAAAAGATTCCTTCTTTGAATATTTCGATCTGTTTTAGAATAAAAACTCGTTAGATATATACAAAGCAGAATTGTTCATCTTAATATAGTGCATTTTTCTGAGAGACAGCATGAAAATACATGAATTCTACTCTAAAGTCAATATTTGCAAGAATAACACTGACAATGGATGCGGGTGTGGGTGTGAGTGTTAGTATTATATATTGATCTTGCGTCCACACCGACACGACACCCGTACCCACACCTACACCTACACCCACACTCACATCCACACCACACCACACCCACACCCACACCTACACCCACACTCACATCCACACAACACCACACCCACACCCACACCCACACCACACCACACCCACACCCACACC
>CAJNOI010000939.1:0-22146 GCA_905250115.1 Adineta steineri | reverse complement strand
CATCGTCAGTTATCATAATATTATCATCTATGAAAAGTAAAATATAACATATTTTGTATTACTTAGATTTAAATTGAAGAATTTCAAATAATATGAAAATATTCTACGTTTTTTTCAACTAGAGATGGAACTGTTATGGCTTATAACATCGAGAAAAACGTTTCCGAATGCAGATACTGTGCTATGTCATAGTTCGATTTCTAAACGAAATATGATACACGTGGGCTAAATCTTTCAGTCGTGTAGAGCTAAACAGAATATATTCGTTAATTGTACTAGATTTTTATCTAGTAGTATTGATTGGCTTACTGCCACTTCGTCAATAGAATATTCGCCATGAGGGAAAATTCAAGCGCGATTTCGTATAAGTCCAGCGGATTTTCGCCAACTATAATAACACAAGATTAGTGTAAATTGCGTGTGAGAAATTAACTTAGTATTATCAGAATAAGCATGTTATAGTCTAAACCCCCTCAATATAGTTACCAGGAGCTATTTTTATACATATGTAATCACATAATGACACTGGCGAAAATGCTAGTCATCGAAAAGTCTCACAGTCAAAAGAAACTTTAATCTAATATGTAAGAAAGATATTTTCTCGATTGTTACGTTTACATTTCGTTCGTTTTACTTCAAAAAAAGAAAATAACTTATACCATGCCGATCCGCTAGTTTTAAAACAATTCCGGAAATGACGAAACCAAGAAATGTTCGATATAAATTTATTTTTCTATCTGATGATTGTTCAATAAATTTTTTTAATGCATCTGAAGATTTTGAATTTTTGTCGTCGTCAGTATTTTTAAATTCAAGAAATGGATGTACATTTTCAACACATTCAATAAGACCTTCTGTTTCATCAACTGGAAGAACCTAAAATTAAAAAAAAACACATATACACCCAATCTATTATTAACTAATCTATTGTTTTTACTTCATAAGTAACAATTTCGACGTTAATATATTCTTCTTTAAATATCGTATTCATTTCTTTCATTGCAGCAAGACATAGAGCATCTTGTAATAGTTCATCACCATGTTTATAAATACATCTAAAAATTTTAATGATCAATCAATTTTTATAAATCAAATAACTTCATACGTTTTTCTTTTGCCACATTGATCGATAACAGTAAATTTCATTGGTTTTCCTTTTGATGTTATAAATGAACCATCACAAAGTTCATTAACAATAAAATCTGGTGATGTTGGTAACATAAATGGTACAGGTATCTCTGTTAAGTCAGGTGTTTTAGTTTTATGTGCTTTTGCTAGTTCAGATAATTTTTTAATTGCATTATGAGCTGTTCGAACTAATTCACAATTATTTAATACATATTCACATACATTTACACGTTTATGATAATGACATGACCAATATAAACGACTTCGATCATCATCTGGAAGTGTTTCATAGGCTCGAATTAATGAACGATCAGAATGTTCAAGTAAACCCCATAAAAAGAATGGATCGTGAACATTAACAATATTCAGTGATTCTCCATTATCATTATCGTCATTCTGATTATTATTTGTCATCTTTGAAAATTTATCTGAATTAAAAAAAAAGTGAATAATCAATCCGTTATAAAATTTCTGTAGTTCAATTACAAAGTATCACAGCAAGTTTATTATATAGTTCAAGAAATATTCATAATGACAGTTATAAGCTATATATAATATTCCTTTATTTAATTCGTCTTCAAATTCTCCAGTCATTAACCCAGATATATCTTATTTAATAGTCAATTCAAAATGACATTAATGGGTTCGAATACCTAGATCATCGAAATACTCAATACGGAGTTAATGTTGGTTGTGCTGCAAAATAATATACACAAGTAACGCTCGTTCGAGGACTCGCCTAGCTCTTTCTCGTAGAAATGCATCCTCCCCACATTTACTGAAAAAACAATTAAAAGCCGTGAAAAATAGGTTTTCGATGTTTTTTTGACCCTGCAGACAGACAGCTTATGTTTGCTAGACTCTTCTCTACGAAAAAGAGAATAAAAAGATCTTTTATAATTCAGATCATATGTACCGATAATTGGAGTTCTTGTATCAAGTTGAATTTGAATTAATTATTTTTTACCTTATTGCTTAGCTTCAGTTTGCTTCCTACAGATCATAGACGGATTTGAATATGAAATTTGTAGTTACAATGAATATATTTCATGAAAAAGTCTTATCAAAGAAACCGAGCAACCAGTATAAATGAAAAGTCAGTAAGTACTGTTTAAATTGATGTGATTCATCTGATACGAACCAATAGTAAACATCTATCAAAATAATAAACGAAAGATTTCACTAGTAGATAAAATGATTTTGTTAATAAAAAGAAGAAATTTACTGATTTTATTCATAATTTGAAAATTTTTTTCCTATATAAAAATTATCTTTTATTGAACCTCACTAAACTTATTGTGTTAAATAGATTAAGTTATATTATTTATCGATTTCTTATTAATTGTGTCATTCAACCCTTTAACAACATTGTTTTGAATATGCAGATCATAAAACAAATGCATTACTTGTTCGATAATTCGATTGTCAGTTAAGTAACTTAATATATCCGAAAAAGGGTTATTTTTTTCATTAATATTCTTATCATATTTTGTTTTATTATAATGCAAAATAAATAGAATTTATTATGCTTGTTAAATGAATATGTTTCTATCTTTGAATTCATTCGAATTTTTATATCAACATAGTTTTCAAATATTGAATAACTATGTCTTTTTTTACTATACGATTATAATTAATAATAAAATGAACAATGAAATAAACATTTCTAGTAGAATAATAGTTACACCATATGTTCATAACTTTGTCCGACACGTGTGCGTTCAATAGGTGGTAATGTTTCATAACGAAAATCTTTATGATTATTATCAAAATAACCATGCGATGAATTTGCTATTGATAGTTTTGTGTCATTTAAATTTGTTATTCCTCCTGCACCTAATAAAAATTCATCGTCTGGGGTTAATTGATCAAATTCATTTGCATAAAGTTCTTCTAGTGTCGGCCGACGACATCCTAATAAATAACCAATAAGTCCACAAACAGCGAATGTCAAAAAGATAAGTGCAAAACCAATGAGTACCAATGACCAAAATGGAAAGAAACCTAATAATTAAAACGAAATTATATGAATACTGTTTTTTTTTGAAATTAACTACAACCTTGAAGTAAGTAATCAGGATTAACACGATTGAACATATCTGTTCGTCGACTACCGGACATTTCATAATGTGTTCGAGCTCCATAACCAAGATCATGTTGTTCACGTAATTGATCAGGTGTTAAAAATTGACCATAACAAAGAGAGATAATGTTTGTAAAAAATAATCCTAAATAAAAATATTATGAAATAAAAAAACGGACAAAGATGTCAAATGAATAGAACGCACCTACTATGACCTTGATATAAGCCATGTTCTGTTAAAAGATGATCAACGAATTGTAACTGAACAGAAAAAGAAGACGGAGAAGGAGAAGGAGAGAAAAAATATAGAAAAGCGGAAAGGGTCAACGACGAATGTACTCGTGTAAACGAGCACTAGTGACAGGAAAGTAAAATTGAAAGAAAGAGAAAAGTGAAGAACGTATATATATATATGAACACAAGAGAAAAAAAGTCGTCGAAAGAGAAAAAATATGTCGCTTATTGAAGGACAGAAATACAACTATTGTTTTGCTTTCGTTTATGTGTGCTTGTTCGTGTATATAATGAATCAATCAGAATATATATCCGATGATGATGATGATGTGATCAATACTTACGGTGGGCGTGAAATTATTCTATAGATTGTTTTGTTAACTCATTCAGTATATCTTACCAGTTCTTTTTCTTTTATCTTTCTCTTGTTTGGGATCATTAGATCAGATGTCTTATTTCACAGCGAACTGAATCATTATTCAAGTTTGTTCTCTTTTTCATACGTACTATATCATTACACACAGATAATCAAATAAAAGTTAAATATTTTTGTTCTTTGCATAAATGTTCTTTCATAATTCATTATCTTTTAAATCTTATAATAGTTTTCATATACAAATAAATCAAATGTTATTAGTGAATTGTTTCATCTTCATCAATTCTATCTCTTTTTTTTCCCATCATATATACTCATAAAGCAGGTATCCATGGCATCAAAATCAAAATCGTCTTTACACACACACACACACACGCACTCACACACACAAATAAAAAATACAGCACTCTCACTTATACACTCTAATACATCTGCCTAAAAATACGCACATATGCGCATACGAAAAAAAAAGATGATAATAATAATAATAATAATAATGTTGACAAGAAAAAAAAGAAAAAAAAACACAAACAATGTGTAACTGTAAAAAAAAACGAAAGAAATGTCTTATTGCTTCTCTAACAATGATGATATAATCGAAAGACAAACACATAAATAAAGTTGAGAAAAAAAGAAAAAAAAAGATAAAGAAAACGACCGGAAGGAAAAGAAAAAATGAGGAAGATTCTTTTTTGTACATTTAAACAGAGATGTACATATGTATATATGATCTCATCGTAGAATATTATGTTGTTCATATTCCTGTTTAACATTATCAACTACATGGGATGTTATTGTAGTCGGTAATAATATTCGTCCATGCCAATCAGTATCATAATAGTTATTCGTATGATTTGATTGTCGATTAACTGTTGGTGGTGTATTGAGATCACATAAGAAGCTAATATCACCATTGGGATCATTTGTTGGTATATTTGTTGTTGATGAAGGTGTCATTATTGCTTTTGAACGTTTTATAAATCTTAATCGATCATTTGATGTATCGTTAAAATATTGTAGAATTTGTCCGTGATGATAATCATGTAGATCATTAGTTATTGTATGTGCAACTGATGTTGCATTATGATGATTTAAATTCGGATCAGCTATAGAATTTGAATGAAGAAGGTGAATATGGGATAGATCATTTGATAAATAATCATCATGTTCAGTAAGTGAAACATTGTGAATATCATGATTAACTGTTCGTGAAAGAATCATAACGGAATTTGGTACAGGTGTAGCTAAAGAAGGATCCGGATATTGATTACTATCTTGAGACTGTGATGTATTATCTTCCATATCGGTATCAAGTGAAGAACCATTGGAATCAAGATCGTTTTCTTTGGAAACTAAAAATATATATATTTTCAAATATATTATATAAATAATAAAACATGAGAACGTGAAATATTCTTAGAATGCTGATGATCATATGTTAACAATAACAATACGATTTCGTTTATTTATTTATTTTTTTTCGTTCGACAGACACATAAGCATGCAAAGGAAAAACAATAGTTACAGCGTGCAATGTATATTAATAAAAAAACCCATTACAGATTTTATTTATGTTAGTATATGTGTGTGTTATTTATTGTAATGAATATATATATATAGTCATTCTTACTTGAATTACTTGGCGATGATGTATTAGTAGTAATCATATGTATTGTATTAGTTGTAGTGGATATCATCGAATCTTGACAATCGTCACGATATCTATCTGAACTTATAGAACTACATTTGTTGTTTCATTCTCTCTGTGATATATGTATATATATAGATTTTTAATATCGTATTCTTTTTGTTATTATTGTTGAGAATATCGAATAAATTCCTTGTTAAACTTACTTAAAAGCATTTCGTTAATAAGATCATCGACTTGTTTCGTATCTTGATTATAACGTGCAACAAGATCAACCATTAAACGAGCTATATTTTGTAAAGGTGGTAATAATAATAATAATTCTCCAAAACGTCCACGCATTAATGGTTTTTGTTGATTTATATAAGTTTCGAGATTAACTTGTATACGTTTACGTAATTCTTTTACACGCATTGGATCTGATAAAGATTTATTATCTAAGATGAATAAAACAGAAGAAAAGAATAAGATAATAAGGAGTTTATCTTCATATAAAAATACAAACCATTATCAAAGAATACAATTGCTTTTAAGCACGCATATTCTTTTTCATCTAATTGCATTTCTTTCAATGGTTTAACAATTTCATCAAGAATTCTACCAGCTGCACGTGTTAAGCCAGGATCAGCTGTTATTCGTGGTATAACATAATGATTACCGAGAAGTAAATAATCATCACAATTTAATGAACGACAAGCAACACCTAGAACAAGATTTTCACCAGTATGACCACGTAAAAGAGCGATCTAAATAAATAATATTTTTAAAAAAAATGTGATGTTTTTTTCTTCTTCTCCTCTTTCGTCTTACTTTATCATTATCAGATAAATCAATGAAACCTTTTAAATCTTTTGCCCATTCAATAAAACTACGAAGTTGATAATTCATTGATATACCAATTGTTTCTAAAGTAGCTTGAACACGTTCTGTATTTGATGGATGTCTATCAAGTTTAATTTGTCGACCGATATACTAAAAATAAGAATTTTATTAAATATTTTTAAGAAAAAACTAAATAAATTCTTTGATATATTTTCATACTTCTTTAGCTGTTTGTTCAGCTCTTAAAAGTGCCATAATACTAAGATCATCATCATCTTCATCAAAATCATGATCAATACGTCCAATAGATTTTATTGCTGTCATTCTATAAGTATGATTATTCGAGCGTTGTCTTCCAAGACGATCTCTTTCTTTTTGTACAGCTTTAAGAATTGAAAAAATTAAAAATAAAATAGATTATATTTACAATTAAATTTCATACCATCTTTTTTCATGCCCATTCTAATACATTTTCTATAGAAATATGAATAGATTTTTTAACAAGAATATTTAGATATTAGAAACATACTTCCATCGACAATGACGACATTGATTGCGTTTATCTTTGTCAATTGTACAATTATTTTGATGTCGACATTCATAAACTGGATTTTTGCGAACACTCCGTCGAAAGAATCCTTTACAACCATCACAGGATATAGCTCCATAGTGTTTACCTTTATAATAGAAGAAGAAAAAAAATCATTCTCAATAAACTAAATAATTTCCTATTTACCAGTAGCTCGATCACCACAAACAACACAATCTAGTAGTTCATTATTATTTCCAAATGTATTATTAGTTGTTGAATTATTACCTAGAGCCATTGTCGTTGAAATTCTTTCAACACCATCATCAACACCAAGACAATCGTCATTACTTTCACGTTTAATAATTGTTACTGTTTCACCAAATTCACTCGTGATTATAGCACGTTGCACTAAACAAAACAAAAAAAAAAGACAAAAATAAATATGTTAAAAATATGTATATGATTATTTTTATTATGATTATTCAATGCCATTACTAGATCATGCACATAATGCGTGATACATACTGGTATGTCTTTCTGATTGAGTGAATATGTTGAAACAAACAGTCAGTAAAAGAAAGAAAAGAACGAAAAAAAGATAAGACAAACTAACGAAGAATATACTAGCTGTTTAGAAAGCAGCATATAGCAAAAGATTTTTTTAATATCTGACATGCGCTAAATGCGTGATTTATTGAACAAAGACACGTTTGTTTGTCGATTTATTTAAATGAAGAAAAAAAGAAGAAGAAATCATCAAGATGTATAATGTTTGCCATTATTATCGTTTGTTCTTTCTTTTATTCGCTTTCATCATACAGTTTTCATTGGGCTTTCTTTTTTTTCTCTTTTTCTTTTTTTTAGGCATCCATCGACACTGTCTTCGTCTATAAAAGCCTAAAAATATCTTCTCTCATTTATGTATATTATTTACGGCGACATCACTATTATACTACATTCTTTCCTTTTTTTTCCACAAGTAGGAAGCCAATATACGTATTTATATATATATATATATATATATATATTATTTCATGTCTCAAGTGATAGACAAAACTGTCAAAAAATGACAGAAAAAAAGAGGATTTTACACATCACGACCTTCATAATAGGTTTGGTCAACGTGATATGATAATACAAAAACAAATCGCTTGCTATTAATATCACGAATATTAGTCGAGCCATAAAAAACAAAAGAAAAAAAGAAGACTGCTCACCCGATGATGCCATTAGTAATTATATTAATTAATAAGAATCATTATCAAAAGTCTAAATAGGAAAAATAATATGTATTTCAAAAAATATAGCATTTTTTTTAATATGACTATATATATACATGAATAAATTGACCTCAGAATATTTCGATTTTGTTTTCAGTTTATGACAAAACAATATAATTATTGGAATTTATTCTATCGCGGCTTTTCAAAGTCACTAACGATTAATCTTTTCGGCTAGTACCTTCCGCATAAAGTCGCATTTTAATATAACATCTCTTTTTTACACATGCCTGCACGATCATATGGTTCAAGATCAGCGGCATATTAATAGAAAAAGATGGAGTGTATAATCAATAATTATATTGATTGTCTCAAACCTTTTACTACATCATCAATGGTCAATTATAAATATACAGTAACACATAAATAAAACGACCTTAAATAATATCTAAGTTTTATGAACTGTAAGAGTATTCTATTCAGAGCAAAAAAACTAAATAAAATAGTTATATATATATATCAATTGCCCCAAAGGCGATTAATTAGAAGCTAATACTCATAACAGGATATTAAATGAGATATTCATTAAATTTTTTATAACTTGATCTAAAAGTACATCATATATAGTATTCATAATTTTACGAAAGTTAAAAATAAAATATTAGTCATAACTCTATGACTTTTGTTTTGAAGAAAGGTAACACGTACTTTCTACTTGAGAATAAAGTTTTTCTAATTATGCTAATGTTTATATTACTCATTATAAAAATGTTAAATGTATACTATGTTTTTCGCGCCTATAAATGATGATTTGGTTGGATGCATCGTTAGGTCAGGTACATATTCTCCTACATAAAAAGAATTTCAATACTATTTTTCTAAATACTACTGCATATAAAAGAAAAATAATAATTTAATTTCAATAAAGAAATAAAATATTTTTCCTTTGTTCTTTTCGAATAAACATTTCTTTATCAAAACAACCTGTTTTTTTTATCATAGTTATATTCTCTTTGTTTTTTTATGTTTTGAAGAATGAAATAAAAATATTATAGATGTCTCAAATTATTAAAAGATAACTTAAATTTATATACGAAATAAATGATTATTACAAAAAGTTAATATTAATGAAAAAAAAATAATAAAAAGATAGAAATATTTTTCATTGTTATTGTTTTAAATAGTTTCATCTATAAAATATTTTTTCGTTTTATAGAAATTTACTTACTTTATGTGGAATAAATAATTGAAAATATAATTCACTGTTGGCACAAAAAAAAAGTTAAATGATGAAAGATATATATATATTATAAAATAAACAAAGTAAAAATGGAGGTGTGACCAATGGGTATCTTTAAACGATTAGAATTACACGAATTATCCTCTATATAGAGATTTTATTATTAAAATAATCATAAGAAAAATCAATTGATTCTCATATTATTGATAAATTATTTATATAAACATTAACGCCATCTATTGATTAGATTTAATTATAAGTAATTTCAACAATTAATTAAAGAATCATCAAAATACTTTTACATTGTAAAATAATCCTTTCTACTATTTCTATCTATAGAATACATTTCTTAACAAAGATGATCATATATGTATGCTTTTAGTTATTCATTTTAAATTTCGTTCCGAAAAATATTCTGTTTTAAAATAACAACAAAATCTTTATCATTTATTGGACACTAAACATTTGCAATGACTCAAATTACTGTCCTATTAGAATTAATATCAGTGCTATTATTTCAACCACAAGATAGAGAAATTTATATACTCAAATTTCATATTAGATATATGGGAATAAGTGTCAATTCCGATGAATACCTTTATTCATCCACTTTATAAAATCTGGAAACATTTCAAATTCAATGAGTAAAAACCACAAATGACGGACTGAAATAAATATGAATATAATAAAGTGATATTCGATATACAAAACCTAAGTTTTCATTAATATGGTATTGTATACTAAAGAGATTTAAATATTGTAAGAGAACGATAATCATAGTTGATTTTAATTGTTCAATGTTCAATTTAAGACTTATTTTTAGAGGAGATACGTATCTTAGATTAGCCACTTTACAGTAAAATCTGTACTATTTCAAATGCTAGAAAGTTCGGTTTGACTTTAAGATGTGGGCATATTCTGACCCTACAGCTTAATAAAGTCCAATTTCTTAATTTTTTCTACTTTGTCTTTGGAAAATGTCTTCGATAAGATACAAAGAATCAAGAGATGAAAGTTGAATATGATCAATTTTTGGTTCACGCAGTGTTTTATCTAGCTTTTTTCGTCCGAGGGTGCGAAATTAACTGCCGGGAGGGCAAAAATCTCTCTTCTGGGTGGGGGGAGGGCAAACGTAGAGTTTCAAACTCAAAAAGCGTAATTTTTCTAAATTGCGGGGGACAAGGGCACCCTCCGAGAGGGCAAAAAGCCCCGTGCTCCCCCGCTAGATAAACCACTGGGTTTACGTTCAAAGGAAAATCAAAATATCTGGCTCTGTTAAATAGTGAAACTTAATGGTGTATGTTATTTGACAAGCTATTAATCACAAAAACGAGAAATTAGGTTAAAACTAACTTTTCCTGAAAGGGACGTTTTAATTAAAAAGAAAAATTGAGTCTCGTTCACGATATGACTTGACTTCTTCGTTTCTCTATATGTATGTATTTTAACTTAAGTGAGCTTCTGTTATAGAGAGGCTTAGAGAAGACAAGAGAGCATGGCAAACAATATTTGATCAATATTGATTTTAATATTCATAAAAGGTATCACTTCACACACTTGTGAATTTTGAATCAAGAGTATAATATTCTTTACTAAGATTACTGTAACGGTAAAGATGAATTTATTATAAAACATTCTAAGAGAGTTTAAGAACAGATAATTAAGATTAGTCAAAATACTATCTGTAACAAGTGAGTGGTAATAGAATAGTTTTTCTCCGAAATTCTTTCATCAGTAAAAGTGAATAGCGACATATATTTAAATGATTCTGATAAAATTTCTTTTTTTTGCTTTTATTGATATGTGAATTTTATTAATAATGATATAGTGTAAGAAAACAAAAGAACATTATTTAGTAAATAATTTCATAAATCGATTAATTATTTTTTTTTGTTTTGATTTTGGTCTATTTTTAAATTCTTCTAAAAACAAAATATATACAAAAAATTCGTTTGATTAAATTTTTTTAACAAAAAAATTGAAAAGTTTACCTTCAGCTGGAGGAGCAGATGGAATAGGAAAAATTGATTGTCCGTTATCGTATATTCGTTCAGCTAGAGGAACTTGTGAATAAATATTTGCACGATCAAGACAACGAACACCTGGATGAGGCGGAGCTGTAGGATTATGTTTTAAAATATGACAATAATGACACATTTGTAAAAAAAATACAAAAAATTGAATTATTCAACGACGTTATATAGATGTCAACTGCATTTCTTTTTACTGAATCATAGACTACATGCGTATATATTATCTCGATTGTTGACATTCAAACAACAATGCATTCTTTAACCATAATAAAAGTATGTTAAGATAACTTACTATTAGATAAAGTATGTTGGAATATTAAATATAAATATTCAACCGAATAGAATGAATTAAATGCTTTTCAATGAAAAGGATAGCTCACTAATTTGAATTGTTTCAAACTAATCCTTTGACTGCAAGTGATCCCACAATGATTTTAGAACATGTAGATTTCCGTTTTATCAGAGATTTCTCTTGATTTAATTCGAGTTAGAATCAAATTATTTTATACTGATAATCATCAATTGATTCTACGGAAGTTTTTTTCTCTTTCGCTTTAGAAATAAGATAAGTTTATTTGATGTATGCGCAGATAAAGAGTTCTCGAATATTTGCAGTGGCCATGCGGTTGGGTTTTTCCAACATCCTTGCAGATATATATGTGACTGTGTCACTCTTTTATTGTTCATTATTAAATTCATTAGTGTACTAGTTCTTTGACTGATTTCGTTTTACTCCCTTTCATAAATTTATGCTCAAATATATAGAAAAAAAAAACTTCAACTTTTTTTTAATATTGTTCTTGTTTCAACTATAGGAGTAATTAAGAATACAATACAAATGACACTTAAGATATACGTGTAGCGAAATAATCCGTGTATGAATTGTAGAGAATTCCAAATCTTACCTATTCATTAGATAAAAGATTTCAATTGGTTAGATAACATAGGAGAAATTTATAAAAATATAATCTATTATATGTTATTTACTCTTTTGAACCGAATATAAAAACTCAAACAGTATTTTACATCAATATTATGATGTTTATGTACGGCTTTCCTATAGAGTGCGATAATAACCATTTACTTTCCTACGTTCTTTTCTGATTGCTTTTCTTTTGGTATCCACGGTAATGCAATTGAATTTGAAGAGATCAAAACTGCACACTTTTCTGTCACAATCAGTAAGTGGCAAAACAACAGAATTGAAAAATTTTTCGATTCTGCATTGTTTATCGAAATCATTAACCCGAAATCGGTTATGCACACATAACAAAACAACAACGTAATGACCACTGCCGCACAGGATATTGATTATTTTATTGAACGACAAAGATCTAAAATTAATAAACAAAATAATCGACGAAAAGCACCACAAGTACAAGCACAAACACCGCCTCCGGTTGAGCCTCTTCCACTCAATCATTTAAGCGATCAATCAATCGTCCAAGATATGCAGTTTTCACAAGAACAATCACCTCGTCTTCAATCTCAACAATCTAATTATCTTTCTTCATCACCTCCATTTCCTAGCAGTTCACGTATGGATCAACACCAAGGCCAACAATTTTCAAATGATAATACAACTAAAAGTTACTTTTCTTTTTTTGATAGATTTGGTACTCATGATGAAGTACGTTCACGTCTAAACGATGATTTAAAACGTGAATATAATGAATATTTACAATCTTTACAAAATATGACAAAAAAACGAACATCAGAAATGATTGCTCCATCACAGATCGGTGGTATGTCACAAGGAAGTACAACTCGACGCGTACAATTTTCACGTGATCCAATAACTGGTAGAGGATCAAACGAACAACATACTAGCAGATCATTTCATAATTCTCATAGTATGAATGATGTATCGTCAAATAGAGGTTTACGTCATAGTCAAAGTATGAACAATGGTACCTCATCGGGAAGAACACTACATAATATTCATAGTATGAATGATATGTCATCAACTTCAGCAGAAGAATTAGCAGCAAGTCGAGCACGAGCTCGTCTAGTACAACAAGAAAGTGAAAAATATATTCGTGATCGTGAAGAATATATTTTAGAATTATATGAACAGATATATGAATTAGAAGGACGAATAAGACAACTAGAAACTGGTATATTTTGTATTTTTATCTAATAATCTATGACTTATATTATACATTTTATAGAAAGCCGTAAATTAACAATTACTAATTCAACAAATACTACTCGTGCACGATATACTGAAGATTTAAATGCATTAAATGCATTACTTGCAGAACGATTAAATCAAAGAGTAGCAATTGATTATGAACTTGCTGAAATTCTTAATCGTCCACCTGTTCCTTTAACTTCAAGAAGTGTTATTGTAACTGGTGTACCTAGTAGTACACCTATACCAATTGCACAAGCTACTCCACGCCCTCCTGATACTTTGCAACTAGGTCAACAAACTGCTAGAAGTACTGAACAGACGATTACACAAACAAAAATGCCACCAGAACCACAACCATTTAAATCACCTCGAACAAACCCAATTCAGGTAATCATATTTTCCAATTGGTATCATTGGTAATTTTGAGTTGTTTGATTTTTGAGTAAATATTTTTAGGGTCGTCCTTCTACACCACAATTTGCTCGTGGTTCACTTTATAATCATATATTCGGTAATTATAAAACTGAAGAACAAGTTATGAAGCAAGAAAGATACAGACAAGATTTATTAAAGCAAATAGAAGAAAAACGTCTACGAGATGCTGAAGAGTTAGCTCGACGTCGAGCTGCTGAAGAACGTGAACGTGCTAAACAATTAGCGTATCAACGAGAATTAGAAAGACAAGCGGCTGAAGAAGCATTACGAAAACAAGAAAGAGAAGAAGCAGAACGTCGAGCACAACAATTATTAGCTGAAGAAGCGGAACGAAAACGAAGAGAAGAAGAATTAGAACGACAACGAAAAGAGGAGGAAGAAGAACGACGACGAAGATTAGAAGAATTAGCACGACAACGACAAGAAGATGAAGCTGAACGTTTAAAACGTAAAGCAGAAGCGGAACGATTACGACAAATTGAAGAAGCTGAACGACAAAAACGTCGAGAAGAAGCCGAACGACTACGAAGACTCGAGGATTTAGAACGATTAAAACGAAAAGAAGATGAAGAAGAGCGACGAAAACGATTACTAGAAGAAGAACGACAACGACGAAAAGAAGAAGAGGAAGAAGAACGACGTCGAAGAGAAGAATTAGAACGACGACGAAGAGAAGAAGATGAAGAAGAACAACGACGTAGAGAAGAAGAAGAACGGCGAAGACGAGAAGAAGAAGAAGAACGACGACGAAGAGAAAGTGAAGAAGAACGGCGAAGACGAGAAGAAGAAGAACGGCGAAGACGAGAAGAAGAAGAACGGCGTAGACGAGAAGAAGAAGAGCGACGAAGAAGTAATATTTAATAATAATAATAATATTGATTATTTCCATATACCTAACGAATAATTATGCATATAATCAAAGTATAGTTTGAAGTCGTAGAGGATGCATTACAATATATACAACTAAATTTAAAATTTGGCATTTTCATATTTTACAGAGGTGCCAATTTTTAAAGATTAATAAACTGTATATCTTCTTTTTTTATATATAATTACTAACAACAACAATTTAAAACTATTTATATTTGAATAGATACCAAAGTTGTCCGTACAAAATCGCCTATTTCACGTGAAGTATCAGAATCTGAAGTCCTTCGACGTCTTGAACAATTAAAAAGACAATTAAAAGAGAAAGAAGATCGTCTCAGAGATGCTATTAACGAAGAACCTACAACTACTACAACTCCTCGTCGTCGTCCTCAAGTAGATTTTTCTTCAGGTCCTTATCTACCACCACCACAACCATTTTATTTACTACGAAGAGAAAGTTCAGATGATTTACTCGAAGTTGCACGTATTCATTATCGAGATGCACCATTAACACATGATATATTACTTAATATTTTAAAAACAACTGATGGTGATGAATTCAATCCAAGTTATGTACGTGATGATTCAGTTATGATGCGTGGTATTGCTGAAGGTAAACGAATTACTAGTGCAGAATTTCTTACACTACCAAAACGTCCTGGAGTTGCTGATGATTTATTTGGTATAAATATAGAAAGTATAGCTGGACGCCGACGATATCAGAATAGTCTACCAGGTTATTATGATGGCGATTATCCACTCGATATGATGGATAAAGAATTAAATGTAAGTAAAAGAAAAACAAAAGCTATATATTTTTTTGTATTTTTTATCTAGAGAATTACACATAAAAATGATCATCGTTTAAGTAAATTACGGCATATTGAACTAGATGATGGTGCAGGATTTGATATGGAAGATTTAATGGAACGTTTTGAAGACAAACAAAGATCAGAAGGACGAGGTGGTCGTCGAGGAACTGTATATGATACTACTTGGCTTAAATAAAAACTTATTTTTATATCTGTAATAAACCAATTACTTGTGAAAATAAATTATAATTCTTATTTTTTTTATTTCCTTTTATTAATTAGAGAAAAAAGATAATATGTTGAATATAAATTATTCGTCTAAATACTATTCTCAATATACAGATTAGTATCTTGAGATACATGTATATAGATAATGAGTTGACTTAACTATGAGAGATCATGATAGAAGAAATCATTTTGAAAGTTTGATTGAATTTAAACTTCGGAATCGATTTTGTGCTCGCATTTATGTAACTTACCACATTTATTGGAAGACCAACACTGCGAATATGGTAATTCGTAAAACGAACTGAAATTAGAATAGTTTTTCGAATAAGTTTAGAACATTGTAACCAATGAAATCGATAATGATACTGTTTTCTTAGTTACACGGAACGATTTCATTAATACTTCAAATTTCAGTTGTTGAAATCTGTAGCTTTTTTCTGTCGGATTTTGAACGATTAAGCGAAACTGTAAGATCTTTGTAATTATCTATTAATTTATCAATTTTCTTGAATTCAATATTCTTGTATTAATGCTTTACAATCATCACCATTCATTTTAGAATATATATATATAAGTTAAATAATGTGAAGAGATGAAGAAAATCAGTGATTTTATTCAGAAAAAACACGAGTATATTTAGATGGAATGACTAAAGAGAAGAACGCGTCGAGAAGTTTCTTCTCTTTATTAAGCTTGTGAAGAAAGATGGACAATGGATCGAGGTGCAGAAAGGTCACACAGGAACATAAGTACCTGATGTACGAAAGACAAGCAAGATATGTATGACACAGAAAGAAAGAAAGAAAAATATAACTATGTAACAATATATTCTATTAAATGTGAATATAATACGAATTAAAAATAATGTTTATTTAATATATCAAAACTAATCGTTAATGTTTTATTTTATAAAATCAAAAAAGAAAAACAAAATATCTAGCTCCACTTGTACTAAATTATAATAAATCATTGATTAAAAATATATGGAAGCAAAATTTTATAAAGATTACTAAAGATTGTCTATTTTAAGTTGATGAACCATTGGTTTGCCACTAAAAAAATTGAGTAAATTATCAACACATACTTGTGCCATTTGATGACGTGCAGATTCATCAGCACTTCCAATATGTGGAAATATAGTACAATTTTCAAGTGTCAAAAGTGGATGATCAAGTGGCAGTGGTTCAGGAGTAGTAACATCCAAACCTATATAGAATCAGAATTTTTACGTTATTATTATTAGAATATTTCTTTACCTGCTGCTTGAATTTGACCATTTTTTAATGCATCATACAATGCTTCTTGATCAACAATTCCACCTCGTGCAATATTAATTAAAATAGCATCATTTTTCATTTGTTCAAAAGCTTGTTTATTAAACATATTTTCTGTTTTTTCATTCAATGCACAGGCAATAATAACAAAATCAGATTGATTTAATAATTTTTCGAATTGAACAAATTTAAATAATTTTTTATCATCTTCAGAATCAAATTGTTTTTCACGTGTGCCACTATAGAGAATTTGTTGAATAGAAAATGCTTGTAAACGACGTGCAATAGCTAAACCAATTTGACCTAAGCCAACAATACCAATAATTGAATTCGCTAAAGGTTTACCACACATCCACATTATATCTGATGATTTACCCCATTCACCATTCTATTTAAATTATAGATCAAATAAAAGTTTTTTATTTCTATTAACTTACTCGAGCTTTTTTCATAGCTTCACTAATTCTTCTTGATGTTGCTAATAATAATGCAACACCTAAATCAGCTACTCCATTTGTTAATACACCTAAAGATTTCAATATATATATATCAATTATAATGTATTGATTATTTTAGTTTACCGGGTGTATATCCAATGGATATACCACGCTTTTGACATTCTTTTAGATCAATATGATTATATCCAACTGAAAATGTTGCTAACATTTTAAGTTTATCACCCGCTGTTGATAAAACTTCTTTATCGATTTTTATTCCTCCTGGAAAAAGCATTGCATCCGGTGGATTAGCACGAATACGAGATAGAATTTGTTCACGGGTTACAGGTACTGACGTATCTTTATAATCAAGATCAAATACACGTTCGAGTGGACGAATAAACTGTGAAGGCATTTGATGAAGTATTAAAAGACGTGGTCGAATAGCGGATGTCATTATCTGAATAAAAACAATCATTTCTATTTCAAGTATATTTCTACACATAAAACTGTGTCTTCGTGTTTATAAAAGAAAGAAAAAAGTGTAATACACAAAACAAAAAATTCAAGACACAAGGAGTCAATATTAAACATTTGTATTTAATTTAAATCGTTCAGCACGTTTATTTTTTTGTTCCTAAAATTCAACAAAAACCTTTAATCGAATAATAAATAATGATTAATTCATACATTCATTGTATTAAATTTTGCTGCTTTAGATACATCACCAAAACGTTGAGTTCTTTTTTGAACTGCATCGGATAAAAGAGGAGTTGTTGTTGTTGATGATGATGTAGTCGAACCAAAACGATCAAGACGTTTCTTTTTAACATCTTCATCTTCTGTTGATCCAGAATTATTCACATGAAAACGTTCAGCTCGTTGACGTTTCTTTTGTTGTACTTCTTCCTATATGAAATAATAATATATATGCTAATTCAAATCTCTTCTCTCTTACTGCTGAATGAGGAAGAACCCCAAATCTTTCCAAACGTCGTTTTTTAGCTGTACCATTAATTGCTTCCTATTGAATTAAATAAGAAGACTAAAGAATAATATTCTTATTTAACATACATGTGTTGTACCAAAACGTAAAGCACGAGAGATTTTTTTTGCTTCAGGTGCTACTTTTCCAAAACGTTCAAGACGTTGTTTAATTTTCTATAAAAATCAAGACAAAAAATAGATTCATTTTTCTTCTATTCAATTTAAAAACTTACATCAGTTGCTGATGTTTCGTCATTTTGATTATCTGTACTTATAACACCAGTATTTAATTCAAATTCACTTGAAAAAACGACATGTAAGACAGAAAAAAAAAATTAAATTTTTATTTACGTTAATGTTTCAGCAAGTGCTTGTGTATTTTCATTCGATATCTTTGTATCTGTAGCCATCTTCGGAATAAATATCGTTAAATGAAGTTTTTTTATAGATTGTGTTTGATGCTTTTTTGTTTGTACCAATGAAATGATATTTATTAATAGAAATGATTTGTTTCTATTTGACCAATTGAAATTTTGTTCAGTATTTTGCGAGGAATGAATTAAAAAAAACTATAAATTGAAACTCCTTCGTTATACATGTGGAAACATTTCAAGTTCGATCCAACTTCAGCTAACTTTTCATATCGTACTGATGAAAAGTTCAATGAAGTGAGCATTTGTCTTTCTTTTTAGAGGAATAAAATGATTAAAACTTTTTTCTTAGTTTGATACTTTATTACGATGTGAGTGGGATCGTGCTGTAACGCAAGGTCTTTTTACATTTCAAATTGATCATCATGCTAAATATCGAATACTTGATAAGGGTAATTTAAATTATATCATTCAAGTAAATGATTTATTTTTCAAGATGATTTATATAAACTAATTCTTTTGATATAGTTAAATCCTAGTCGTTATGAAAAACGTCGAACTCCGTATCCATTCGAAAATGTGAATACACCATTTGATAAGAATAAATTTAATTTTAATAAAATCAAAAATGAAGAAGTAAGAATTTGAAAAATCGATTTTGATTTATTAAATGTTATCAATTTATAGATTCTTTTTTCTTTAGATAATGAACAAGATAAAGATAAATATTTAATAATAATTAATAATTCACCTATTCGTCCGTATCATGTATTACTCGTACCTAATCGTGAACTTGAACAACCACAAGTAATTAAAACAAAATGAGAAAAAAAACTCGATTTGACTTTATTAGATTCTTACTATTGATTGCATTTTATTTGGACTTCAATTTGTTGTTTCAAGTGCTCATCCATATATTTTAGTTGGTTTTAATTCACTCTGTGGTTATGCATCAATGAATCACGTAAGATATTTCATTCAGAAATAGACTCACTGTCTCTTCACCAATAGGATATTCGCCATTTGGCGAAATTTAAGGCATCACTTCGCGTAAGTACAGTAGATTAGAATAAAATACATATAGAAAATTAACCTAATATTATTAGAATAAGCATAATATAGTTTAAACTGCTCAATATAGCTACTGGAAGCTTTTTTTACACATGTGTAATCACATGATGACACTGGAGAGTTTGGGGAATCTTGAAAAATATTTTGTAGTTCTATAAAAATAGAATCCTGCATCGGGTCGATTTTCGAAACCCGACAGATTCACCAACAAGTGCATGAGCTTCGGTCGTTATCATCTATACCTGTTTCGATGTGTGTGTTAGTCACACACACTGAACCAACAGTGTGGGCACGCAAAATAAACTATCACGTCTAAAGATGAGAGTTATCGGGTTTTAAAATCCGATCCGATGCAGGATTCTATATAAAAATGACCAATAATTCAGAAATTACTTGCGTATGAGTTAATCGATTGATCATCTTATACCACTGAACTAATGATTATTACGAAACCGTTTGAAACTACTCATGTGATGTGTTGAGGCTAACAAAGCCGATTGCTAGTTTCATATAGACAAAATTATTGTCTAAACACCTGATCACGCGAGTCTCATAATAGTTGAATCATTTTAAGAAAGTAGGTTTTTGTCTGTTATAAACTTGAATAGAGAGTGAAATTTTAAGTAGTTACTGTATTTGTAGATTACAGTGTCTGTATCATATATCAATATAATTGCACATCGCTGTATACATGAATAGTATGAATCATTATGTTAAATTCTTTTAGTTGCATCTTCATGGTTTATATCTTCCTGAACGATTATACCTGCAAACAATAGTAAATATTTATAAATTATTTGTAATGTATATTGTTTATGTTTGATTTCTAGACATGTAATCTATTTCATGAGAAATCGAATTGTTATATTTTAAGTTTATATGATACACAAGCATTTGTATTTGAAATTCGGAACCTGAATGAATTTGAGAAAATTGCTCGGTAAAAAAAATTTAATGAAATTAACAAAAAAAGCTTATGCTGATATTTTTTTAGATATGTCTGTAAAATAACAGATTATTTAAGTTTGCAAAATATTGCGCATAATATGGCAATTGTAAAAGGAGAATCATTTTCATCATCAACAGATGCTCTACGTATTTTTATTTGGTTTCGTCAATCGGTTGTTAGTAAGTATTTAAGCGTATTATTAAGTATTTTAAATTTATAAACATAGATGGAACAATGTTTGAACGATGTAATTTTGCATGTATAGAATTATCAGGATTTATGCCACTTCAATGTAAGTAGAATCAATCATTATAATAATAGGAAATATTTGTTGATTTTTAGATGAAGAAATTTTTAATGAACTAACAGAATCGGGATTACGTGAAGATTTAAATAAAATTGTATTGCCAACAGACGTACAACAACGAATTAAAGAAGATGTAAAACATTTATTAGATAATTCATTTTTATAATATATCAAAAGAGAATCTACGGTTCAGTTTCTCATTCCATAATTTTAATAAAATAAATAAATTATTCATCATTGTATATCAGAGATCGGCGGGACGAGACAAAGCTTTATACAGAATTGTCCCGCGATCAATATTATTGAATGCTTATTTTTCTATGAATTGAACTTTTTTCAAATTATGTAATACATTTATTTAAAAATAAACAGCTAAAGAAAATAGATAGTGTGATACTGCGTACATATTTATCATTTAAAAAATAAAATGATAAAAATCTTTGATAAGAGACGACGGGACGAAAGGTAAGAGCGCGGGAGGCAGGATGAGACAGAAAAATCTTTGTCCCTCCGATTTCTGATATGCATTGGATTCTTAATGGAGCTTTTAAAACTACACACCTTGAGAGTCAACAATATCATATAAAAAATACATTTATATATCATCTTGAAACGAGATCATTATAAATAATATCTATTTATTACATAGGGTAATAATCATAAATAACTCTAAAAGTTTGTTGATAGTAAAATTCTTGACACAAATTTCAATTAATATTATTGATCGTGTTATCTTATGATTAAAACTTTTCCTCGGTATCATTTTTATTATTTTGTTGAAATGAAATACAATATTCGTTTTCTTTTCTTCGCTTCTTTCGTTAAAGGTTATAACAAAATACACCTACAACGGGGAAAGAGAAATCTTGTCGAACGACAAAACAAATTGCAATATTGTCCACTTCATACGATTATAATCTCTTGTTATAAAAGAAAAAACGAAACTAATCGT
>CAJNOI010000938.1:0-13683 GCA_905250115.1 Adineta steineri | reverse complement strand
GAAAATACTGGTAGGGGATTAGGAGACGTTGTCTGAGTGAAATTTCACCCAGGTGGTTATGTGATATCTAAGACCACCAAACAGCCCATGACACTTCCGTATATACAAGGCAAAGTGTAGAGGGTAGGAAAAGAAAGGTGCTTGAAATTTAACCATTTTTAGCGGAAACCATACGAAAAGAACTTTGCAGTAGGAACTGTAAGAAAAAGTATGGATTTTGCAGCGGGAGCTCTACGAGGAAGTTTTTGCAGTAGAAACTGTAGAAGAAGGCTTTTGCGGCGGAAAGCGGACGAGAAGGATTTTGCAATGGGAACAGTAAGAAGAAGCTGTTTACAGCGGGAACTGTAAGAATATGGGTAAATTTGGAATGCTACATAGTACAAGGTGTTCTATCTCAGGTATGCATGATGAAATATGTTGTGGCCGTAGATGAAAAATTTTGAGTACAATCCTTTCCAAATCTCTTGTCTTTTTCTAATATATGATGCTTTTATTTTGGAGGATTCAGGGCCAGCAGCGGATACTCTTGCTAGTTAACTCATAAAATTCTTGATCATTTTATTCATCATTGATAGTTTTTTTGTGATTTAAAAATATGTAAATTGACTGTTTTAGATTTTATAGTCGCTGAATTTTGTTTGATGAGCTCCTAACCTTTCGAGATTATTACACTATTTTGTGACACTTATCTGTACTTCAAGATACTTTGAGAGATTTTATAGAGACTTGAAAATACTTAATGATATTATAAGAGACTTTTAATGTTTTTGCCGGTGCTTCTACATACTTGTGTGTACTTGAAGCCATTCAAATTTACTCCCCGTATTTTCACATACTTTTATATATAAAGTTCCCCGTTTCTCCCTTGTTTTTATTTCTTCTGCTCACACGTTTCTGTTCCCCGTTTTTCTATCATTATTTGTTTGTTCTCGTTTTTATTTACTCAATAAATATAGCGTGCCATCAGATATAGTGGTTTATTATATTCAAAGGGCCCTCTCAAATAAAATAACTTTTGTACCATCCTGTATATTAATTTTTCACAAACTGTGAAAGAGTAAAATTTTCTTCTTGAACCTATTAGTGTTACATAACAATAACCTTGTTCTTATGAGTATAAACCTTAAAGACGCCTTTATCATCTATAAAAAATCGAACCGCCTGCTCGAACTGTAAGGAAGATATTAATTTTTATTTTTTGGTTGTGCTACTTTTGGATACCCCTATAATTTGTTTTCTATACTAATTTCTATAGGAAATGGCTTTACTCGTAATCTATACTTATTTTAAAAACAAAATTCAAACATTAAACTTATTCAGAAATATTCAACAAGTGGGAGTAGAGGATTTGAAAAATCAAAAAATTTCAACATGGATTTTTCTGATTTTACTTTGCCTATCGATTTTTTCTTTATTGGTCTATGTATCCATAACCAATGTTACAAAGACTGTGATCATCCAACACCCAGATGTCACAGTCTACAAAGACTTACAATCGAAATATTCAAATACTTTAGTTTGTCCCTGTCAACAAATATTAAATGAATATCGTACTTTCGTAGTATCATTCACTCCAAAATTCAATCAAATTTGTTCAAGTGATTTTGTTAGTAAGCAATGGTTAAATTATGTCAACTATCGTTCTTTACGACAAATAGAGTATCAGTATCTTCTTGATTTTCGTCATTCAGCTTATTCTTTTTTTCAAATGTTACGAACACTTTGTATATTAGTTTCTCAAACTATTAATGATGAATTGATTCAATTTTATTCTTTAACACTTTTAACTGAAAATCTAGTTTCCGAAGAAACATTCTTAGCCACTATTCTTGCATCCAAAGATCAAGTTATAAATATGACAGCAAGTTCATTTCAAACTTCACTTAGTGTACTACGGGCCTTTATTCAAGGAAACGGTTTGCTCAATCGACTCGGCTCAAATTATCGATTAATGAATGTGTTTCTTGCCCAAGATGCACCGTTTATGCGGGCGAATGTTAATATGTTTCCGTCACCAGATAAATGCAAATGTGATGTTTCTTCTTACTGTAAAGCAAATACAGGTATTTATTCACTTTTACCAACAAATTCTCCTGGCTCCGCCCATATAGACTATCCATATATGCAGCGTTTTTCATCATATGACATACGTAATTTATTTAATGTATCTGGTATTTATGTTGGATGTGTTATTCTTGATGCAGTCTTACAATCAGATTTATCATGTCTCTACAATAGTTCATGTTTATCACAATTAAATAATTATCTTAACAATTCATTATATCCATTTAATGCTACACCATTAAATTCTGTCTCCTACTCTTCATTACCAACAGTCAATGATCTGATCGAGAATTTAATGGTCGATGAATGGATATTTAATTCTTCTTATCAATCTTATTTTTCTCAATGTAATTCATCAATATGTACTTATACATATACTAAACAATTTGATGTGCTTTTTATGATTA
The DNA here is from genome assembly GCA_905250115.1 of Adineta steineri. Lineage (NCBI taxonomy): Eukaryota > Metazoa > Rotifera > Eurotatoria > Adinetida > Adinetidae > Adineta > Adineta steineri. The sequence goes on along the minus strand of CAJNOI010000938.1, from coordinate 11,212 downwards.
CAACAGTGATAGGTTCTATTGGAGGTATTGTAACAATTTTAATGTTAGTTACTCTACCATTGGTAACATTTATTCGTCGTTTTGTATATCGTCGACGACAACAACAACCAATGATTCAAACTGAGATAGGTTAGTCAAATTGCAAATAAACAAAAAGATGTTAATCCGATTGAAATTATTAAAATTCTCTTCTGCTGTCTATTTTTTCATTTAGATAGAGAAACTCCTGGATCTTTACGGCAAAATTTTCAAGCAACACTATTAAAGACGAAAGATTTTGTTATAAGTTTCAACTTATTTAAAGATCCATACAAACAAAGTGCTCATGATTTGAACAATCAACGCATTACAACACGTGTCTTTATTATTTTAATGATAATTACATTAAGTTTACTCATTCTCTATACGTCTTTAACTATTGTTACAGAAACTGTTACTGTTAGACAACCAACAACCGATGTTTACACTGTATTACAAACAAAATATTCTCAGACACTTGTTTGTCCTTGTACACAAATTACAATTGATTATGAGAAATTTATTTCATTTCATCCAACGTTTCATCAAATTTGTTCAAGTGATTTTATAACTACACAATGGATCAATTTCTTTCTTACCGACGTGCAAATCCTTGCAACTGATATACGAAACGTGGCTCCGTTATATTATAGAACCTTATCAGCATTTTGTAATTTATCAGTTGATACTATTAATAATGCATTATTGATATTTAACTTTACTAAATATGTAACAAAGAATGTACAACAAATAAATCTATTTCAATCTCAAACTCAACAAATTGTAAATCTATTCAAAAAATCAACAGCTAATTCCTATTTACAAGCGTTTTCAGTGTATCGTGAAATGTTTTCTGGTAATGCCTTATTTTCTGGTCTACTAACAAGTTATCGATTTTCGCTTGTTGGCAACAGTTCGAATGATGAAATAATTGATCCATATATATTTGATCATTATTATGATAATGGCACTTTTAGTTATTCTTGTTCATGTAAGACTGACCCAAGTACTTGTGGTATACCAGGCCGCTTTGCTAATTTATCAGGTAATCATGCGGCGATTACCGGTTATATGTCTGGCTTCTGGTATGGTTGTTACACAGTTGAAGCACTATTTCAATCTACATTTATATGTTATTTTAATCAATCATGTTTAGATCAACTATATAAAGTTATCAGTTCAGTGTCTCTATATCCGTTTAATGCTACAGCAATGATTTATAATTCATCAAATACACAATATCAAAACACAACAAAAATTCAACAAATTGTGGAACATTTAATGATTGAACAATGGAATGATCAAATATCATTCACTTCATACTATCAACAGTGTAATCCACAATTTTGTGTTTATACTTATAATAAACAAGGAGATCTCACTTATATATTTACAACAATAATAGGTTTAATTGGTGGATTAACAACTATATTTAGAATTATCATACCACCTATTGTAAAATTTATAAGAAGAAATAAACGACCACAACTTACTGAGACAGAAGTTGAGGGTAAGTTCGTGTAAACAAATATTTTATTCGGTTTATATTTATTATAGACGATTTCAGCGAATGACTAATCTTTTTCTTATATTTTAGAATATGAAAATGCGACAAGTTCCATTCGCAAATATAGTCAAATGTTGACAAACTTTATTAAAACATTAAATTTGTTTAAAGATCCAAATGAGCGATCCATTGAACAAATACAGCATCAACGTATATATACACGTATCTTCATTATACTTCTTAGTTTTTCACTCGTTATTATTCTTATTTATGTTTCCGTTGAAAATATAACACAGATTGTAACAGTTAAAAATCCATCAATTGATCAATTTAACCAACTCTATCAACGTTATTCAGATAATCTTCAATGTCCGTGTAAAACACTATCAATACAATATCAAAATTTCATTCAATTCAATCCACAATTTCATTCTGTGTGTACCAGCGATTTAGTCACATCAAGGACATGGTTAAATATTGATTATCCTCGTTCTGAATTCACTTCAAGAAATACACTGAAATTTCATGCGAAAATCGATGATTTTCGTCATATTAGTAGTCCATTATTTGAATTACTCAATTCATCCTGTCAATTATCATCACAAACAGTGAATATAACTTTACTTACATTCAATTCCACTACATTTACTACATCCAATCTTATTTCACGAGAACAATTTTCTGCTCAAACATCTCAAATAATTGTTCAATTCATCGAAAATACCGCTCATTCATTTCTAAGTAATTTTTGGTTCGTTAACAATATGACAGCTGCTAACATGTTAGTATCAGCTTTATTATCAGATTCAGCTTTAACTGTATATCCACAATATTATTATGATGGCAATTATGACTACAATGGTTATGTTTATGAATATACTTATGAATATATTTTTGATCGAAGAGATCAAATATATAATTCAACTGTAACTGGAAGTAATTGTGATTGCCAAGAAAATTCTTTTTGCGTTCAACAAGCAGTCGTTTACGATTTAAACGGTACTACAGCAATTTTTCATATACCGGGTAAATAAAAAAAATAAAGTTAAAATTACAACTTCCCATTTTGTTTTGTCTTTTTCTTGTTATTATTAACTTTTTTTTCTTCTTCTTGTTTTTTATAGGTATTTATGTTGGTTGTTATTTAATTGAAGGTTTATTGCAAAGTGATTTACAATGTTTTTATGATGATCTCTGTTTACAAAAATTAATTGATTCATTAAATATATCAACTGATACTTCTCCTTTGTCAAATTCAACATCAAAATATAAAGTTACGACAAACCTTCTCGAAATTCTTTCAAATCTCATGATTGAACAATGGAATAATGAAAGCTCTTATGAGAATTATTTTAATGAGTGTCAACCAAATGAATGTTCAATAACGTATGTAAATCGAGGAAATATTATTTATATTATTACAACCATGACTGGATTGATTGGTGGATTAACAAAATTCTATTTATTCATCACACCCTTGGTGGTAGCATTGATTCTTTTTGTAATTTCTCAATTTAAACAAAAGAATCTAGTCAACAATAGAATAGCAGCACTAGATACTATGGCAAGAAAACCTAGTGCTCATACTTAAGAAAACAGAACTGATCAATATTCATTACAGACATTTGATGTTGTGTATTTTCTGTCGTTTGCAATTCTTATGCTTTATATGTTGTTTTATTTGAGACGCTTTTGAATCTTTCACGACAAAATCATGACTAATGAAGTGGAAAATAAATAGGATGGAGATGAGGATTGGTATTTTTTTTTGGAGAAATAAATAAAGTCACATACAGATATTGTCTTGTTTTTCATCAAACTATTGCGATTGAAGATCAGTTACATGGTGTACAGCTAAACATCGCCACATAATACTTATGGTATAAATGCGAGATATATATGCTATATTTCAGATAAAGAATCGTGAAAACTAGATGCGCAACCTATCTTTACTAGGTCATATATATTGTTATGAATGATAAATAGGAAAAACAAGCTAAAATTAGTATTCATATAGTATTAATTGTTTCTGAAGTAGCATTCCATGGATTTCTGTCAAAAACCTCGAGAAAACTCGCCATTTCCGAGTGAAATCCGTCAAAAATGCATGGAATTTATCGAAGAAATCCGGTAACCGTACCTGACTGCCGGTTGTGACGGGTGCGAATGATACAGAAAACAGAAACGGCCTTCGCGTAAGTGAGAATAGATTTTCTCGGGTTTGAGCGGGGTAAAAAATTCTGTGTGGCATAATAGACGATTGTCGGAAATAATCAATAGATTTCGCTATTTTACGCATACAATAAAGAAATACATCAATTAGTCGATTAGGTTAGGCCGATTAAAGTGAATTTAATTCGTTCTTTGTTTTAACTGTTTTCTGTTTCCTTCGCTAAATTCGACTGTTGAGAAATGTAATCAATCAAAAAATTTAAATATCTTTTATTTTTAGAAATATAATTTGAAATTTGTTCACTATTCTTAATCAGTGTAATGACTAAGCTTCATGATTTATCATCTAGTGAATCAGATAATAGCTGCTTACATTCATTTGTTTGTACATCTAAATCTAAATGTTCTTCAAATTCTATCAAATATAATGCTACAAATATCCAAGGAGGTAAAAGCAGAAAAATAATGTAGAATCACACAGATTCCAGATTGACTCCAACTGATTCCAAAGTGATTTCAACTAATTTCATGGAGTCAGAAAATGGGGTAGCACTTTTGCGTTTACTCCGTTCTTTTAATCTTATTCAGCAAGAAAACAAGTAAAATTTTAAACAAAAGATAAAAATTAAAAAAAGATCTTTTTATAACGAACTTGAAAAAGAAAATTTTAATATTCCTTCGTTTTTATTGAACAAATATAAGGATCGAGATATAGGAAGAAGACGAGTTGTGAAATATCGAGACAAAACTAACATCTATTCATACTTAGTTGTTTTGAAGATATCTGAGTTTCACAGAGCATGTGGGTTTGCTTTACTTGCCTTTATGCTTATTGTTAAATGCCAATGAAATAATATGTTTGTTTTTTGTTTTAATTCAAAAAGATACAATTAAATTTAATCTATAGCAAAGGAAAATAAGTGTAATAGTCTTTTGAACCAACAATTTGTTTTCCCGGAAATAAGTGTTTCACATTGGTACAATTACGTCGTATTACATCTCTTGTAAAATCTTTTGTAACAGCTCTTCAATCTTCATACTTAACAGTTAATTCAGAAAGAGTAGGCAGATGCATTTTGGTTTCATTTAGAAATTGTTCAGTATAGGTAATATCGGTTCTACTAATGTTGAGTGAAGTCAGATGACGAAATTCAACGATTTCATGCGACTGAGTATTATTAGATGATCTCTCAGTATTATGCAACTGAAGCATAAAATTAGTAACATAAAAAATTTGCAGTAATGGAAAAGCTTTGGATATTCTTTGAAAGAATTCATGCTCAAATGAAACTCGATCACATACGAGTAATTTAATAACATAATTAAATACGATATTTGGAAATATATTCTCAATAAAATGAAGTTCAGCAAATTCAAACGGTGCCATAAATATATGGTATGTAACTGGCTCAAGAGTAGAAATAATACTAAGTACGTCTTCATATCCACAATTCATGTAATTTTGTTTGCCATTATTATTTAACATATAATAAATAAAATCATTGTTATTTTCAGTACTAAGATGCAATTTGAATGAATAAAGCCGTGACATATGTATTGAAAACTTCTTTATAAGATAAGTTGGATCCATCAATACATCTTGTTCGGCGATACGTAAATATAAAGTTAATTTTTCTAAATTTAACATACGACGAAGAAGAGATACAATTTTGTTCTCATATTCTTTAATTAAACGGTAGTATATTAAAGAAAAACACTTCATATTAGATAGATCACCCTATGTAAAGAAAAAGTAATACTTGAAAATATTTTTGATATAGAATAATACAAACTTAATTGAGAACTATTTTCTTTGCTATTTTAGTAACGATTTCAAAATTTAAGTCAAAAACTTCTCAATTTTTTATGCTACAGATTAATTTCCAGGAAAAGTAAATAATTTTATTCGATAACTATAATGAATGCAGAAAGGAAATCTCGTATTTATTTCACTATGGAGAATACATTCATTTGATTTCGAACGAAATTTTACATAATGCTTAGGTTTGTCGGAAAATGAACCCTACATATAGCGGACGATTTTTAAACGAGCACGCTTTGTCAGATTTTTTTGCGTAGAATGATAACTATGATGGAGGTTATTATGCATGGAATGAGAAGAATAATACTGTGATACTTTGTATACGACATATTCATTTGCAACTAACAATATACAATGTTCAAAGCCATTTTATCTTGTTTTTAATGAATTTTTCACCAACAATATGTTATCTAATTTATATCAAAAAATTCAATAATCAATTAAATTCACCTTAAAAAGAGTATAGGTGGCTGTATAATAATGATGACGCGAATTAGAAAGAATAGACCTTGAACAACCGCTCACACTCTCACCTTCGCACTCCCAAGATGGTGACACACCTTGTCAGGTGAATAGTATTTTAAAAAATTCGAATCCGTTGCTAACTTCATCTACACGAATAGAACAGCCCAAAACTGAAGCGATAGCACATAGAAAAAGAGGAAACATGAATCAACGGACATTTATAAAAAAAAGAAACAATATAACAAAAGGTAGAATAAGCACAAGAGAATTTCAAATATTGTTCTCTTCGTATGCAAAAGTTTCAATTGAATAAACTAATACATTCTAAAAAAAATGTATAGCAGAGCTTCGAAAGGACAAGTATTAGCATAGTCATGTATTCGCCCGAAATATTCTTCAAACAGAAGTATATATACTTGAAATCGCTCTTGTATTCTGATTAAGATGAGCGATATTTTTTTTGCCAAAACACAACTTCCATTTCTCATTTGCAATTTCGCATCTTGAGGGTGAGTGAGTATGGTGAGGATGCTTATTGCTTCTTCTCTCATCCACACCTACCTACACTCATATCCTCACCCATTTAATACAGATCAGAAAGTGGATTTTATTTATATCATTCAAGAAAAACAAATAGACAGAATTGATATTTTCAAACATTGCGATCATTTAACTAAAGGACTATCAATAATGATAGGTTTTGTCAGAATTGATGATATTTATTGAACAGTTCGATTAATTACAGTAGTCATCATTTGACTGAATCTTTCTCTTTCTTTATCAAAGAAAAGCAATGAGTCATTTTTATTCTTTCATCGAAGAAAGAAAAGGAAAGAAAATGAATGCAAGATTATGACATCATGCTATTAGTCAATGACATCTATATAAGAGATGGTAATGTTGAATGACGCAAGAAAAAGTATATCCGTGCCGGGATTTGAACCCGGGTATTGGCGGTGAAAGCGCCACATCCTAACCGCTAGACTACACGGATCTGACATATTTGTGATGTTACTAAAAAAGAATAATGAAATTGGATTTTATTAACCTTTAAACAGCTCACCCTCATATACATTTGTAGAATACTCTGAGATTATATCTCATATGTAATTTTAAAAATAATAGTTCATAGACTTCTTTTTTTATTCATACACTATATAAGCGCTATGTTTATCGTGATTCTATCTGATCATTATTTTTTATTCGTCTAGATTATTAAAAGCAAAATTCAATTATTTTCATATTTCATCGAAAATCAAAACTTAATAATTGATTTTCGGCAAAGTTCAAGGAAAATGCAAAGATTTCTATCTATTCTTTTTCCAAAGTCTTTTCGTACTTTCAAAATTATTAAACACAATTTGCTTCTAAAAGATGTATTGGGAACAGGTATCTTTATTGCTTTCTTTTAAAAAATCCTCATTTATAAATTTCCTAACTGTCTCCAATTCAAAACTAGTATCTGTTTTATACAAAAGCTTTAACAAGATAAAGTACACTTATTATGATGGGAACTATTGATGAATTTCTATCCATATAGTAAAACTCAACAATAAGTGTAGTCAATTGTTTGAGACGGTCGTCAAGTAAACAAAGACAATTACTAAAAATTTTTATATTAATGTATAAATATGTAAGAGTCATAGAAGAAAATGTATTTAATGGTAAATAACGAATTGATGAATACGAATATGCAAGATTTGATATTCTGATAACGTTCAACTGCTGAAGATTTTCCATATAAGATAAAATATGTGCATAGACCTTTATCATATAATTTATCGACAATCCTACTACACTATCATAATCTCTGTTGAACAGATGAAGTTTTGTAATCTGTTGTTTGAAGATATGTCGAAGAGATGAATCATCTAAATTAAAGAACAATAATGAAACAATGCATAATCTATGTTATTTAACAGCGTTGTAAGTTAATTTTGTATTTAACAAAATGGATAATCTTTAATTATCTGTGAAATAACGTAATGAACTGTCAAGTTGAAAGTTATAAATTTTCAGTTCTGTTAAATTTGGATAGTGAGTAGCAAGAACACCGAAAAAAATAATAGCAGAATGGAAAACCCAAAAAGGGTATTTGAAAGTGCAACAATTAATGAACCCTTCTGAACCGTTTTGTAACCCTTCCAAAACCCTTTCGAATATCTTAAAAAATCATCATTTTAAACGTATATTAAAATAAGAAAACCTTCAAAAGGGTTTATGGAATCGTTTATTAAATCTACTTCCTAGTAAAATAATCATTTTCTAAGGGTTTGGGATAGGGTATTAAAGTATCATCAACCCTAAAAAGGTATATTATTCGTTGCACTTTCAAAAACTATTTAACCGTTTTTGAACTTTACAAAATAATCGAAAATATGCTACGCGATCTGGGAGCAACGATATTTCATAATCAATATTATGTTTTCATATACGAATAAAACCGTTTTATGAGACGTTCTTCACATATATATACTCTGTAAGGGTTTTCAGAAGCGCTTGTAAAAGAACTCTATACCCCATAAGAGTATTCGATGTCTCAGCTGATGATGACCCATACCCAGCAGGAGTATTTCAGATGCTACTTGCTAGTGACTCATACCCACTAGGGGTATTTCAGATGCTACTTGTTGATGACCCGTACCCAGCAAGGCTATTTGCGGTGCTAATTGTTGATGACCCACACCCAGCAAGGGTATTTCAGATGCCATTAGACGATGATCCATACCTACGAAAGGTACTTGGGATGCTACTTGCTGATGACCCATACCCACCAGGGGTATTTCAGATACTACTTGCTGATGACCTGTACCTATCAAGGGTATTTGTGGTGCCACTTGCCGAGAATCTATATCCACTAAGAATAGTTGAGATACCACTTACTGATGATCTATATCTATTAAAGGTATATGAAGTACTAGTTGCCGATAATCTATATCTACAAAGGGTATTTGAGATACTATTCACTGATAATCTATACCTATTAAGGGAATTTTAGATGCTACTAGTTGGTGATATATATCCACGAAGAGTATTGCAAGGAGCCTCGGAGGAACTGCTGCAAGTTGACTTCGGAGTCGATTGCCTTTGTGGAAGAGATCTCATGTTTGACATTTAAGGAAGCGAGTTGAGCAGAATTTATATATAAGCAATAGTGATAATTAATTAAATAGAAGATTAGGCTAAAGCAGTTTCTTTTGATATGAACGTTTTGAAAATTGAAGACTCGCATTAAACTGTCTACACTATCAGAAATAAATAGAGTGTCAATATAGAAGAAAGAGACTGAGAGAAAATAATATCTGAACGAAATATTTTGCAGTGCTAGCAACAATATTTAAATTGAAGATTGATGATATAGACTTTTGTGAAGCGTTCTATGCGTAAAGAGGCGAGGCTCACTCTACGGAAATAGTATTTTCAGAAAGACGATTTACTTATAGAAAGATCAATGGAAAAACATGAATATTTATGGCGAGTATTATTAGACAAAAAAATATAATTTAAATATCTTGTAACTGCATGAATCTCTAAGAAAAAATTCTCTAATGGTTGATATTAACCGGCGCAACTTTAAGCAAAAGTAATTATTTAGATTCCTTAGCTACGAAAGTGATAAGTAGACTAATTTAGAAAAAGAAATATGTTTACTCACCAACTTTGCCATGCAATTAAATAATTGATGAAGTCTCATTGATTGAATTAAAAATAGTTGAACTTGACCAATAATTTTGTTTATCTGTTTGAAATCATGAACATCTATTTATCTATTTTTCTTCTACATTGGACGATTGATCTTCACTAATGAAATAAAAATATATCAGAGTCAAATTATTTAAAAATGTGACCTATACATTACCAGTGTATTATTGTTCGCGAATGTAGGTAAAGACTTGTTTGAAAGTAAATCGTTAGAGATGCAATAAATATGCCGTATTGTTTCTTTAATCATTGCTAAAAAATTAATGAAATTTTGAAGACATGAATGAGAATCAGACAAAAACGGTGAACATACCTAAAATTTGACTACTTGTAACTATTTGAAAAAGAAAACGATTGGAATCTTCGGTCACACTTAACATTCCATAAATTTGAACGATACTTACTGTTTGACTTGTCGATAATAATAATCTAATAATAGAAAGAAAATAAAAGTTTTTCAGATAAATGAATGCTTACGATTTCATTTGGACGTTGATATTGACCTTCGTTTAGATGTAGATATCGACCTAGAACAAAAAAATAAAACAAAAGTTTTAGAAATGAATAGATGTTTACATTTCATTAAGATGTTGATATCGATCTTGATCTAAAATAAAAAAATAAAATAAAAGTTTTTCAAATAAATGTTTACCGTTTCGTTTAAATGTTGACATTGATCTACGTCTAGATGTTGATATTGATTTCCATCTAGATATTGATAGAAAACAAAAAAAGAAAACAAAAGTTTTATAAATAAATAAATGCTTACCATTTTATTTAGATGTTAACAATGATCTAAAATTAAGAAACAAAATATTTATTTGACTTAACAACTTCCTGTTAAACCTTTCGATGTTAAAGTTATTCTAAAATTAAGAAACAGATTTGCGTGTAGATAAATAATTACTTACAATTTATTTTTATGTTTAGATGATGTTAAGATAAAGAAAAGCAGTCATTTGATTGAATAATTCCTTCCCGTTTATATCAGTATTCGGAGCGCCTTAAATTAAACAAGAGAAATTTATCTATCAATAAATAAATGCTTACGGTTCATGATACAATTGATGAAACCAATTATTCAATTAAATAAGTTTCTTGCCATTCATTTTGATGTTAACATAATCCTAAAGAAAGGAACACAAATTACATATAAGCAAATGTTACTTACACTTTATTTTGATTTTGATATTAACTTCGACGTTGTTGCTATGAAAATTGTTTGTAATATAATGATATTCTTTACTGAACATATATATATATATATATATGAATTACTATTGAGAAAGTCTACTCTTTGTTGTGATGAAAAAGAAATTTGAGTATGTTAAGATAAATAAATGTACATTTTATATTTTATAAATACAACTCGATTTAAGATACTGATTGATATGATGACAGTTTAGTTAAGATCATTAAGTGATTGGCTTTGAAAATATCAACGTTAAATAAATGGTTTTCAAATATTAATTAGAGTAAAAACGATATTATTCAATACAGTTATGAATGTTAAATGCTTTCAGATG